>JAAKFY010000012.1:6941188-6991188 GCA_011823955.1 Dissostichus mawsoni | reverse complement strand
ATGAAGGTTTCTCAATTCTCTAACTCCCCTCCTCGACTCCTATCCTCGTGTCTTAGTCCCGTCCACAGGAGATGCGAGCGGAGGAGTCGAGGAGGGGAACCGAGGAGAGAGGAGGGGAAGCAGCAGGCGGTTAGAGAAATGAGAAATCCTCACACACACACACACACACACACACACACACACACCACACACACACACACACACCACACACACACACACACAGCTCCTAAAGCATATCATATAATCAGGATACAGCCGTTGTGTATTTTATTAAGTGAAGCACTAAATGGTTTTAGAAAAATATGGACTCTTTGTTTGTAGATATCTACTAAACTAAAGCAAATAAAGAGAGTAGGCCTGTTATACTGAGTGATATATATTATACACACTGCTCTGCTTTCTGCACGGACCTCACAGCTGTTCTCACTGGAAACATCGCGTCGCCGTTCAAGCAGTTACTAAAATAATATCCAGGGGATGCATGCAGAGCTGTCATTGGCTGAGATCAGTCCGGCCGTGCGTCACGACTCTTTGAAACATCTCTGTTGCCGGAAACACATCCGTGGAGGAGCCGTGGAGGACCGTGGAGGACCCATCAGTGTGTCCTCGGTTATAGCTCCTCCAGAGAGCCTCCTCGATGCTCGATGCTCGGTCCTCGAAGTGCATTTAGAGAAATTAGATGTCCTTCAACATGGCGCGCTGAAATCCATTTCTGGGTCACTACCGGAGGACCGAGGAGTCGAGGAGGGGAAATTAGAGAAATGAGAAACCTTCTATGTGTTTTCAAATGTAAAAAATAGCCGGTAAACATCAGTGTTAGATCATTTTATTGGTGTAAAAAGTACACTATTTCTCTCTTTTGGGGTATAAAGTAATATGAAATTACACATTTGTACTTAGAGTATGAAGTACTAAAATAATACTTAAGTAGAATTTGTGATGACATTTTACATTTTTAAAGTTATTTCCACATTAATTATGATTATTTATCAAAAATGTAATGTTTTGTCAAAGCACCAAAAGTCAATACAATATCTTTACAATTTCAATATCAAGACATTTAATCAAAACAATTGTGTTATTTGAGATTTTCCGTATCGCCCAGACCTAATATCAACCGTACAAAAATATATTGCTATAGTATCTGTACAATACACAATTAAATCATAAAGAAATAAGTACAAATACACTAAAATGTACCAAACTACTTCTACTCATATAAAACCATAGGATACTATAAACATTTATAAAAAAGCGTGCAAAGTAGTTGCATAGTTTTTTATCCTGTTATCCTCCACCCTGTCAGCGTCCTCTCCCAGAATGCACACTTGTAGATGTTGTTAATGTAAATCTTTTTAGGAATCACAGCTTGTTAATATCTGTTGGGAAAATACTGAATGTACTCTTCCAATATCAGAGTACACATGATAACAAAGGTATCCCAACTGTAGCTGTGAACATGACAGGATGTATGATTACCTAGAAGAGCATCAGGACTGTTTTAGGCATATGATAGCTATGTGATTAACATGATGATTCAGCCTCTATGGAGATAGACATATGACAAGCATGATCATTTCTGACGTGGAGCTAATCTGAACTAAACATTGAATACTGCTTTCTCTTCCTCCATCTTGTGACTGTGTAACTCCCTCTCTTGGATATCAGCATGTGAAGGACACTGTTCAGGAACTAGTTGATGCTCTGTATGTGATGACTACTTCCATTCTTGAGAGGATCAGAAATACATGGATCCTGAGATTGAAGCTCAAGCCGGAGACGAATGATATTTTTCTAACAATATCTCTGAATCTACCGGGTGTTTCCAGATGAGCTTCCGGAAGGTTTCACCCAGCAGATGCAGGAGGAGAGTCAGAAGAGCAGCCGACCCAAGTTCCAGCCTCCTGCTCCGGAGATATCTGCCCCCCCGAGCCCCAAAGCCCCCAGCATCGCACCCAGAGAGACCCCCAAGGTGTGTGTGTGTGTGTGTGTGTGTGGTGTGTGTGTGTGTGTGTGTGTGTGGTGTGTGTGTGTGTGTGTGGTGTGTGTGTGGTGTGTGTGTGTGTGTGTGTGTGTGTGTGTGTGGTGTGTGTGTGTGTGTGGTGTGTGTGTGGTGTGTGTGTGTGGTGTGTGTGTGTGTGTGTGTGTGTGTGTGTGTGTGTGTGTGTGTGTGTGGTGTGTGTGTGTGTGTGTGTGTGTGTGTGTGTGGTGTGTGTGTGTGTGTGTGTGTGTGTGTGTGTGTGTGTGTGTGTGTGTGTGTGTGATAATAATATAATAGACATATTGTTCTTAACGTTGTGTTTTTCAGGCGTCAGAGAAAGATGAAGCTGCCTGCATGAAGGACTGGATCTTAAGATATGCAGAGCAGAGCAGTGAGGAAGAGGAGGAGGAGGAAGAGGAAGCAGGGAAGAAACCACGCAACCCTGAACTGGAGGAGAAGTTTGACCCAGTAAGTAAAATAAATACAACATTTTATAAACTATTCTCACTGAACTTTCAGCAGCTAAACAAACTAACATTCACAGTTACATTTAAAGAGCAGCTCTGTGCAAAACTTAAAATCTGTGTATTTAGATTAAAAAAGGCATTATAATTCCAGTTTAAAATACTGCTTATTGCTCAAAACTCATACAGTCATGACAGTTGTTGACAAATAGTTAGAGCTAATGGATTATATCCAATTATACTTTCTCTGATTTCCCTAAATGTGTTATTAAGTGAGCTTTAGAGGTGCAGGTGAAGCGACTCGATAAAGTCTAACATAGTGGACATTGTATAAGTGTTTCCTGTATTTAAAGGATGCAAAACAGTAAATTAATGTCATGTTCTGACCTTACCCGACTGTTCTAGTTACTCTATTACTGGCCTTTTCTCACTCAGTCAAAAACCACATATTTAAGGATCGTTTAACAAAAATCTCATTGCGTAAATCCTAATATAGAGTTGCAATATCGGGGTTTTTGATCAGCAATATTTAATAATTAGATTTCCTCCATTATTTGGTTTCCCACTCTGTAGTCTCTATGCCAGGGGTCGGCAACCTTTTTGATATGAAGTGCCATTAAAAAGAAAATGTTTTTATCAGCGTGCCGACGATCGTGAATTATCAACGGGGGGGGTGAGGAGTTCGACGCTCGTGAACTGTCAACAGGAGGGCGGGGGGAGCCTCGCTGCGGGGAAGCAGTGTGTGGACCTCTTTCATCTGTCAGCGCAACTTACATGATGCCGAATTTAACAAACACATTTAAATAATTGGTTTGAACGGCATAATAATAAGGACGATCAGTCCGCCCCTGTGTAGATATTATTTCGATGAGAGATGAGCAGATCGCCACTGGGCTTTCAACTAAAGACACAGCCACGCAAAAACTGCGGCATTTGTACAGCTCCTTATGGGTACTGCAATTTGTGAAGTGCTTTCCTCTGTGGTGAAACGATCAGCACTGCACCACGGGGGAAAGCGGCAGAAAGTCGCCTGGAGTTAAAGAGAGCGGGGCTGCGTTGCGAGCATGGCTTCCTTCTGCAGGTAACGGGGAGACGCGCTCTGGCGGCGGTCTCGTTCAGGATCCGAAAATAAAATTGTAATATTTTGCCCGCTTATTCCACTTATTCCTAGTGTGCCACTGGTTACGGTGCCGCGTGCCATCATTGGCACGCGGCACCGTAACCAGTTGCCGACCCCTGCTCTATGCTAAGCTAAGCTAACTGTCCACTGGATGCGTCTTCTTGCAGCTTTGTATGAAGTCGTGATAGTGTAGTATATTTTGAACAGCTTACTCACCATTCTTGATAGTTTACTTTTTTCCAAATTTTAGACTTTTTTCTCACAATTTCACTTTTCTTGGAATTTTTACTTTTTTTTCAAATTCAATTTTTTTCACAAAATTGACTTTTTCTCCAAATTTAGATTTTCCTCCAAATTTCACTTTTTTTTAGAAATTGATTTATTTTCTCAAAATTTGACTTATTTCTCACATTTGACTTTTTCCTCAAAATGTTTACTTTATCTTCAAACATTTTTTAACTTGATTATTTATTTATTTATTGTGATACTATGAACTATTTTATCGTGTAAATAGGAATGACCACATCCAGGTGTGTTTTCTTCCTGTATGTTCCTGCCTGTGTACATGACATAAACTGCTCATAACCAATTGCCCCTTGCCGGATTAATAAAGTTGTCGATGATGATTGATTGATTGATTGATTGATTGATGCATGTTGTTTCTTTCTGTGCAGAATGACCGGTATTTGCTCCTCACCGCTCAACTGTACGACGCCAGAGACATGGCTGCTGTTGCTAAAACAAAAGGAGACAAGACAAGTCAAAGGTCGGCTCAGGACCGGATCCGCATCATCCTGCAAGGTCAGAGAGCTCCTCTAACTGAGTCCTGCACTGCAAAAACTCAAAGTCTTGCCAAGTATATTGGTCTGATCTAGTCAGAATATGTATCTACACTTGATATAAGAGCAGAGATGGCAAAAGTACACACATCCTTTACTCAAGTAGAAGTACAGATACTCGTGTTTAAAAATACTCTGGTAAAAGTAGAAGTACTGACTAAACTTCTTTTCTCAAGTAAAAGTAAAGAGGCTTTGAAATGTACTTCAGTAAAAAGTACCCATAACTAGCAGCTGTTTTAAAGAGTACCTGACCTCCCTTTATATTAATAGAACAATAATGTCATTGTTAGCTAATGAATGTTTCCATGCTGAACAACGGCAACATGACAACGTTTTCATTGGTCCCTCTTCTTTAGAGAAGACCAGGAAATGATGGATACACGGATCGTGTTCAAATCAATAGGCACGCAATGACTCTAAATAATAATGATCACGCCACCAAACACACATTCAAACTAAAGGAACCAGCCTGTTTGGAACATGGAAGAAGTAGAAAGTACAGGTATTTGTGTTCAACATGTAAGAAGTAGAAAGTACAGGTATTTGTGTTCAAAATGGAAGAAGTAGAAAGTACAGGTATTGTGTTCAAAATGTAAGAAGTAGAAAGCAGGTATTTGGGTTCAAAATGTAAGAAGTAGAAAGTACAGGTATTTGTTCAAATGTAAGAAGTAGAAAGTACAGGTATTTGGGTTCAAAATGTAAGAAGTAGAAAGTCAGGTATTTGTGTTCAAAATGGAAGAAGTAGAAAGTACAGGTATTTGTGTTCAAAATGTAAGAAGTAGAAAGTACAGGTATTTGGGTTCAAATGTAAGAAGTCAAAGTAAAAAGTCGTCAGAAAAATAAGAAGTGGAGTAAAGTGCTGATACCAGAAAGATCTACAAAGTACACAAAGTATTTGTACTCCACTACTTCCCACCTCCGTATAAGAACTAATAACTTAAGAAGAGGGTGTTGTTTTTAGACAATGCATCTGAAGTATCTTGTTAGACTCTTGAAAACATCTTATTTTGAGTTGAATCTCAGATGTTTTTTTTAACATTTTTATCAGGAAATCACCCACTAACATCAGGAAACTGGAAAACTTTGAGCATTTCTGGCTTATTTTACAACACAACATCTCCTGATCTTGTAAAATATAGTTAAAAATAAGTTTTCCTGCTAATTACAAGATGTGTTTATCTAAAATATCCCATCTTATGTCAGAAATCTTACCAAGCTATTCTTCCTTTTACTTTTTTACCACCTTCATTATTTTTCTACCTGTTTTTGGAGCAGCTTTTTTCCCAGTGTTTACATATTAAAGGGACCTATCATGCAAAATGCACTTTTTGATGTCTTTTATACATAAAGATGTGTCCCGGTGTGTCGAGGAACTCACGGAGCGTCAGAAAATAAAACCCTCTCTCTTTCCTCCGTACCCACATCTCTAAAAACGGGGCTACAACGGAGCTGATCCAGATTTGCGTCCGATATGACTTAATATCTGAAATGTGGACCCACGGCCCTATCAGAAAGTTGCTATCAGAAACAATGCCCGACTGTTTTGGACGTAATATGGTCGGTGTTTACATTAGCATCGCTAACACTCAGAGCTAACCTGTACTGGAGAGCATGTGTGTGAAGAAGCAGGAAATAAAAAGGAACTCTCCTTGTGGTATAACCGGCAAGAGAGAAAGCCTTTGAGCTCCATACTGTTTCAGAAAGAATCCTTGGTAATCCATGATATGGCGTTTCATCACGGCAGTATTTAGTTTAGACAGTAGCTGCCGGGTCCCGCATGAGCTCAGCCCCTCCTTTCTTATTTGTTATCAATTCTCTTTTTTTTTTAAAGCTTTATACCCAAATCAGCACTTTTGAAACAGGAAGTGAAATAGAGGGATATGAGGCATGGCTAGAATGGGTGATCTGTTTGGTATTTTGAGCAAAACACTTCATAGACATGTTTTTTTATATATTTTTATATATCTGAGACCTATGCTATTGCCTAAAAATAGCTGATAGGTGCCCTTTAAAACATTTCTGTGACTCGTGTTAAACACTTATATTTCCTGTGTTGTAGAGATGAAGCAGCTGGAGCCCCACCCCATGTTCAACCCGGCTCTAAAGGTGGTGGACGCGCCGCAGAAGGAAAAGAAAACACTTCCTGTCACCGAGGATCTCGCCTTCAGCGTATTCGAACAAACGGAGAAAGCCCCTCCTAAAGAGAAAGGTTTGCAACTCAAAAATTAACTTTCTTCATTCATTAAGTGACTTTAACAATGAACTTTCTAATTGTTCTACAAGATATTGTACATATAAAACACAACATACTGTTTGAATTGGATTTGAATATACTACTTTATCAAAATAAGGATAGGCAAGGCAAGGTAAGTTTATTTATATAGCACCTTTCAACACAAGGTAATTCAAAGTGCTTTACAAAAATGAAAATCATAAGGAAATAGTGCAGCGGAAACACATTTACAATGGCATTTAAAACAGTCATTAAAAGTTAATATATATACGAATGCAGGGCTCTTTGTGGAGCCATTTTTTATTGGTGTATAATAGTAAAAACTACAATTTTGAAGCCTGATGTAATGAAATGCAGGATATTTGTTTTGTGTTTTTACACGTGCTTTATGACCTTTGTTTACCCGTTGCATTAATTCTTAAAGGTCCCATGTCATGCTTTTCTGGTTATTACCCGTCCCCTTGTGTTATGAAGCTTTTTCTGCATGTAAACGGTCTGCAGAGTCACAAACCCTCAAAGTACACCCTGTAGCGAGTAAAACTCTAAACAGAAAATACCTGTCTATGCTGCCCCAGAACGCCTCGTTGGACATTTCTCTTTTTCCATTGTTTACTTCTTGGGTATAGTGACGTATTTCGGGTATAGTGCCGTAACGTAACGGCTCCGCAGATTGGTTCAAATGGACCAATCCGCGGAGCCGTTACGTTTTGACCAATCCGCGGACTTCCTCACACACACACCTCGGCGGGACATTGCGAGGCTCGCTGCTGCGAGGAGCGGGACACTGTAAGCTGGCTCACTGGTGTGGGGTCGGCGAGACAGCGAGACACCGCGGAACTCAGCCTGGGCACACACACAAACTCCCAGCCAGGCTGCGGGTGTGTGTGTGTGTGTTTCGGGCTGGGTTTCGCTGTGTCTCGCTGTCTCGCAGACGGCCACTGGGCTCACAGGGAGGGGGGGGGCAGGAGCTCCAACAAGCCGTTTAGGACAGAGAGTGAATACACATACTATACAGAGATGCTGTATGAGAAACCAATGTGAGTTTGGAACATTGCACAATATAAATCTATTCTAGTAGACCTCAACAATGGAATGATGATCAGTAGAAATGGCCATGACATGGGACCTTTAAATTATGAATTGAAATGAGGAGAAAATAGATAAAGTTTGTTGTTGTTGTTTGTGAATTTATTTAAGAAAGGTACAATTCACACTGATTAATATGAACACTTGTAAATGTGCAAGATTTAGCCATACAGACTCTTTTTTAATCTAGATAGATAGAAGATAGAATGGGAGGGATGAAACCCTCTTTAATGGTCGCACATGCAGAGCACACAGCACACACAGTGACATGTGTTCTCTGCTTTTAACCCATCCTAGCACCAGGAGTCTAGCACTAGGAGCCACTGCTCCTAGTGCTAGACTCCTGGTACTAGGATGGGTGCAAGTTATTGCACAGCGCCTGGGGAGCAATGGGAGTGAGGTGGAAGGGGGGTGGCCGGTGCCTTTCTCAAGGGCACCACGGCAGGGCAGGAGGTGAACTGGGACCTCTCCAAGTAGCAGTCCACACTCCATATTTTAGGTCTGGTCGGGGACTTGAACCGGCGACCCTACAGCTCCCAGTCCAAGCCCTACTGACTGAGCCGCTGCAGTTCTTTGCAGGTTGATGGCATTAAAAGACAACATGCAAAAGTATAAATGCACAGAATTTGTAATATTGGATAATTAAGTTTACCTGGTTTATTCTTGTTGTTACTAGTGGGGAAAGTCTCCAAACTTCTAGGCTGTATTCTAAGTTTGAGTGCCAAAAATAAACGAGGCTTTGGGATACATTACTTTTTTAAAACCAACATTTAATCTCACACTTTTTGCTGATCATTTCGTCACACTTTCCTTTCTGTTTTCCAGCTCCAGTTGTGAAGAAGAACGAGCCGAAGGACATCCGTGACTTCGACTACACGGCTCGCAGCTGGACGGAAAATCCCCAAACAGTTCCTCATCGACTGGGTCCGGAAGAACCTCCCCAAGAGCCCGGCACCCGCCTTCCACAAGGTGCCTGCTGGGAAATACTGGAGGTCCAAGTGAGTGTGTGTGTGTGTTGGTGTGTTTTATTCCTATACACTGGACATTTTGGTGCGTAAAAATCCACTTCAATTACCGCTCTCACGACATAAAGGGATGGAAACTGGTGTGTGTGTGTGTGTGTGTGTGTGTGTGTGGTGTGTGTGTGTGTTTGTGGGTGTGTGTGTGTGTGTGTGTGTGTGTGTGTGTGTGTGGTGTGTGTGGTGTGTGTGTGTGTGTGTGTGTGTGTGTGTGTGTGTGTGTTGTGTGTGTGTGTGTGGTTGTGTGTGTGTGTGTGTGTGTGGTGTTGTGTGTGTGTGTGTGTGTGTGTGTGTGTGTGTGTGTGTGTGTGTGTGTGTGTGTGTGTGTGTGTGTGTGACTCCTAGACACATGGACATTTAGCTAAATGTTGTTCTAGGGAAGGAAAATGTTCAAAATGATCTCCATGTGTGTAAAAATCCACTTCAATTATCAGCTATCACGACATGGAAATGGTCTTATATATTTACTCAAGTTAGGACTTAGATATACAACGTTTAATGTATTTGTACTTTACTTGCGTTTTTACATTTTTTTTTTACAGTTTTTGTTTTCTACTCCGCTACATTTCAATGGGAATTTTTGCTTTTTTACCCTAACCCCCACACAAATCTTATAAAGAGATATACAATATAAGGTTTTGTTACAGATTAATTGTCCAATTTGTAGATACAAGAAAAGCTGAAACAATTAGTTGATTGACAGGAAATTAATTGTCATATTAATAACGCCATTTCTCAATATTTTCTACATTTCTAAAATAAAATGGATCGATTTAAATATGATATTTGATCCTTTAATTGATAAATTCCTTATAAAAGTAAAGAATATTTTCTGTAACACTGCAAAATAATCATTATTTCGTGCTATATCTTTTAAAGTATAAAATATCCTGCAGTAGTGATATGTTGTGTAATGGACGATTGTTTAATTTCTTTTTATTAAAATGTACAAACAGCTATTTATAGAAATATGTTGTATGGATTTGACGTCTCTCTCAGGTGCGTGTTCAGAGGACGGAGGACATTCTTGAAGTTTGTCCCACGATCCTGACGGAGGACAGCATGCAGGCTCAACATCTGGCCGCTACTCTGGCTCTCTACACCATGGTGAAGGGACAGGTAATACACAGGTGTACAGTACGACTCACTGAACACTCATTTTATACCATTAGATGCTTCAAAAATTAAGACTGTGTAGTAAAAAGTACATTTTCTTATCTGATGAAGTTTAGTCGTCTCATTAAGACACTTTTTAAACTCACCAGTGGGGTATTTACTGACGTATTTTATGTTAACCACAGACCTTATTTCAGGATAACCAAAAAACATTCAGGAAACCATTGACTTCCAGACAGGGAGGGCAGGAAGTGCTAAAATGCTGACTCATTCCAGCTTTAAGGACTCATTCCTTTGCTGTTTTTTTTTAACATCAGTTAAAAGTATACTTCGGGACAATCGTGGATTTAGCATCAAAGAAACATACAGAGCACAACCCTTTAGTTAAGCTGGAGCAGTGTTTCTCAAACTTTTTCATACCAAGGACCACTTAACCAATAAAAAAACACTCGCGGACCACCTAACTCCACAAATATCCAAAATCACATCGTTTTTCTAGAACAGATTACAAATCGCCTGAAAATGGTACAAACAAGTGGCAACATGTGTGATGAAGGTGTTGCGCTGGCTATATCATGCAATCGAAAGTGAAACTTAAGTTCGCTCCATTGCGGAGATATTCCCGCGAGAGTGCGGAAAACTTAAATATATTTTTTTATTTCAAATGTGAAATTGTTCCAATATACTCACAGACCACTAGGGGGCGCTCACGGACCACCAGTGGTCCGCGGACCACACTTTGAGAAGCACTGATAGAGGGTTGTGCTCTGATCTTGTACTTGAGTAAAAGTAGAAGTACTCAGATCTTGTACTTGAGTAAAAGTAGAAGTACTCAGATCTTGTACTTGAGTAAAAGTAGAAGTACTCTGATCTTGTACTTGAGTAAAAGTAGAAGTACTCAGATCTTGTACTTGAGTAAAGTAGAAGTACTCAGATCTTGTACTTGAGTTAAAGTAGAAGTACTCAGGTCTTGTACTTGAGTAAAAGTAGAAGTACTCAGATCATGTACTTGAGTAAAAGTAGAAGTACCAGAGTGTAGGAATACTCTGTTACAGTAAAAGTCCTGCATTCAAAATGTTCCTCAAGTAAAAGTAGAAAAGTATTCTCATCAAAATCTAGTTAAAGTAGCGACAGTAAAAGTAGTCATTGTGCAGATTGGTCCATTTCAGAATAATATATATGATATGTTTTATAATGATTGATCATTAAAGTGTTCTCAAAGCTGGTAAAGGTGCAGCTAGTTTGAATGACTTTGTATACTGCAGGGTAGCTTGTGAATTTACTCCAGGTAAAATATCCGTTGCTTCTTTTTAACCCACGTTTCCCTCTTGTATCCAGTCTGTGCACCAGCTCCTCCCCCCCACCTATAGAGACGTGTGGTTGGAGTGGAGAGACAGCGAGCAGCAGAAACAGGAAGAGAGTCGAACCGCCGCCAACAAACCCAGAGACCAGTTTCATCTCCCGCCTGCTGACTCGCCTCAAACAGCAGCAGAACCAGGACCAGGGGCCCGAGGCTGGGTCTGAGGGCCCGTCGGGGGGAGGAGGAGCTGGGGAGGAAGAGCCGGAGGAATCCTGGGAGAATCTGGCAGGACTGGATATGGAGGAAGGAGGAGGGGGAGGAGGAGGAAGAGGAGAGGTGGAGGATAAGAGCGAGAAGAGAGGGAGGAAGGAAGGAGCTCTGGAGGCGGCGAGGGAGCTTTTAATGAAGCTGAGGAAGTCTCCACTGGCACAGAAACTGAAGGTAAACATGTGTGTTGTCTTCTCCTGAATGTTGTGTACGTCTCTTGTTTGTTTTTTTTGTATTTTTGATGGCACCTAAAAGAAGGAGTAACTCATCTCATTGTACCTGTATACTGACCATACATGATTCTATTCTATTTAATTTAATATATTGAAGAGCTTTTTAAAAGGCCCTATTCTGCTTTTCGGGGGCTTTCCCTTTCCCGTAGTGTCTTATTGTTTTTTGTGCATTAAAATGAGCTGCAAAGGCTAGAAATCCCCCTATTGGCTAGCACTCCCAACACATTGTAGGATAAGGGGCGGGACATCTCTAAGTGGTTGACCTATCACAACAGAGCCGGCCAGCTAACCAATCAGAGCAGACTGGGCAGAGGGTGAAAAGAGGTGCTGCTTGGTTTTGATAATTATACAGTTATTATGTGATCTAGTTAAACACATGGTGGAAAAAAAACCATATACATGAACCCTAGAGATGTGAAAAGTACACACATCCTTTACTCAAGTAGAAGTACAGATACTCATGTTTAAAAATACTCTGGTAAAAGTAGAAGTACTGACTAAACTTCTTTACTCAAGTAAAAGTAAAGAGGCTTTGAAATGTACTTCAGTAAAAAGTACCCATAACTAGCAGCTGTTTTAAAGAGTACCTGACCTCCCTTTATATTAATAGAACAATAATGTCATTGTTAGCTAATGAATGTTTCCATGCTGAACAACGGCAACATGACAACGTTTTCATTGGTCCCTCTTCTTTAGAGAAGACCAGGAAATGATGGATACACGGATCGTGTTCAAATCAATAGGCACGCAATGACTCTAAATAATAATGATCACGCCACCAAACACACATTCAACTAAAGGAACCAGCCTGTTTGGAACATGGAAGAAGTAGAAAGTACAGGTATTTGTGTTCAACATGTAAGAAGTAGAAAGTACAGGTATTTGGGTTTGTGGGTTCAACATGTAAGAAGTAGAAAGTTCAGGTATTTGTTCAAATGTAAGAAGTAGAAAGTTCAGGTATTTGGGTTCAAAATGTAAGAAGTAAAGTAAAAAGTCGTCAGAAAAATAAGTAGTGGAGTAAAGTACTGATACCAGAAACATGTACTTAAGTACAGTAACGAAGTATTTGTACTCCACTACTTCCCACCTCTGATGAACCCAGACAAAATGATCTGAAATGTAAAAAACATGCATAAACTAAACACATGTAATTTGTTAAATGTGTTTCCAGTTGGAGAGAGAGCAGCTTCCTGTGTTCCAGCACCGGCACCGCGTCCTGGAGGCTCTGCAGCGCCACCCGGTGGTGGTGGTGGCCGGAGAGACAGGAAGTGGGAAGAGCACTCAGATCCCTCAGTTCCTATTGGAGGAGCTTCTGATTGGCTGCCCAGCGGCTCGACCCGTCAACATCGTGGTGACGCAGCCGCGCAGGATCTCTGCCATGAGCCTCGCCTGCAGGGTCAACCAGGAGCAGGGCTGTGAGGACGCGCCGGGGTCAAAGGTCAGGAGGGAGTTATTTAACTAAACTTAAACTAAATTAACTAATGTGCATTTTAAAAAAGAGGAATAGTTTCGGAGAAAACAAAAAGTACCAGGGGCATAGAAAACTATTATGTGGCCCTAATCCTGTTCTGAAGTACTCAGATCTTGTACTTGAGTTAAAGTAGAAGTACCCAGATCTTGTACTTGAGTAAAAGTAGAAGTACTCAGATCTTGTACTTGAGTTAAAGTAGAAGTACCCAGATCTTGTACTTGAGTAAAAGTAGAAGTACTCAGATCTTGTACTTGAGTAAAAGTAGAAGTACTCAGATCTTGTACTTGAGTAAAAGTAGAAGTACTCAGATCTTTGTACTTGAGTAAAAGTAGAAGTACTCAGATCTTGAGTAAAAGTAGAAGTACTCAGATCTTGTACTTGAGTAAATGTAGAAGTACCAGAGTGTAGGAATACTATGTTACAAGTAAAAGTAGCATAAAATGGAAATACTCAAGTAAAGTACAAGTACCTCAAAATTGTACTTAAGTACAGTACTTGAGTAAATCTACTTAGTTACTTGGCTCTAATGAATCTGTTTTAATGTTGTCATGTCTCCAGTCGTCGCTGTGTGGGTATCAGATCCGGATGGAGAACAGGTCAGCGGAGGGGACCGCCTCCTGTACTGCACCACAGGGGTCCTGCTGAGGAAACTGCAGCACGACTCACACCTCAGCTCCCTCACACACATCATCGTGGACGAGGTACACACACTTACTATGAGACAGTTTTAAAAAGAGACCCCTCCGACCTCAGATGCATGTGATGGTTTTCTTAAATTACTTTTAACAACTATTCTTTTGTGGATGATTTAGTTTATTTGCTAGTTTTGACCTCTATTACACACACTTACACTAACCTTTTGCTCTCATCTAATCCCTAACTATCCAGAAAATCAAGTATATTAAAACCTTATTTCATTTTCTTAACTATAATTCCCTGGTACACCTGTTCCCCCCAAGGTGCACGAGCGCAGCGTGCAGTCGGACTTCCTGCTGACGATCCTGAAGGACGTGGTGATGAAGCGTTCGGACCTGAAACTGATCCTGATGAGCGCCACGGTCGACTGCCAAAAGTTCTCCTCGTACTTCAACCGCTGCCCCGTCATCAGCATCCCCGGGAGGACCTTCCCCGTGGAGGTGAGGGGGATTCACTTTATATATACTTAGAAAGTCGGTTTTAAAGGTCACCTATTATGCAAAATCCCCTTCTTCATGTCTCTTCTACATCAACATGTGTCCCCTCTTCTTCATGTCTCTTCTCCATCAACATGTGTGCCCTCTTCTTCACGTCTCTTCTACATCAACATGTGTCCCCTCTTCTTCATGTCTCTTCTACATCAACATGTGTGCCCTCTTCTTCATGTCTCTTCTACATCAACATGTGTCCCCTCTTCTTCACGTCTCTTCTACATCAACATGTGTTCCCCTCTTCTTCACGTCTCTTCTACATCAACAGTGTCCCCTCTTCTTCATGTCTCTTCTACATCAACATGTGTCCCCTCTTCTTCATGTCTCTTCTACATCAACATGTGTCCCCTCTTCTTCATGTCTCTTCTACATCAACATGTGTCCCCTCTGTGTAAAGAGACTCTGAAAGTTTCAGGAACAAAGATTCTCTCTCTTTTTGTCCTGATCCATTTCTATAAAAACCTGTCTGAAAATGAGCTGATCAGATTTTGGCCACTTTGTGATGTCATAACGATGTTTTGGCTTGTGTAACCATTAGCCAATCACCAACCAAGGTAACCCCCCCCCCCCCCCCCCCCCCCCTTATCACCTGAATCTCCTCCTAGAGCACCATTGTGTTCTTTTAACCAAATCTCTCTCAGAGGGGCGTGGGGAGGGGCTCCTTATTTTCATCTAAAGTAACAGACAGAGAATCAGCACTTTGGAAACAGGGCTGGAACAGAGGGGATTATGGGATGCTGCAATGATCTGTTTGGTGTTTCAGCCAATCAGAGACATGCTCTGTATATATCTGAGACCTGTAATATATTGATGAAAAACTGCATAATAGGGGACCTTTAAATTGGAAATAAGAGAGATATCCACAGAGCTGAATCCAGACCAAATGCACGCTGAAGGCTCTTTGAGCATGTCTTCTCTCAGTGACCTGCTGGTATATTAAATGTTTGTTGTTTGTTTTCCATGTATTGTGTCTTGATATTTGTCTGTTGATGTTACACATGGAGCTGCTATCGTATCGTATAAGAGATAAGGCACGTCTGGTTTTTAATGTAGTCCTATCAGAGTATTTTTAGTTTACGATTAGACTACGAAGGGTTAGAGCTGCCAATAAAATACATATATAAATGATTTAACTTAGCACCTGTAACATTTCCCCTTGGGATTATTAAAATATTACTGAATCTGATGTGAAAATAAGTAATCGTCCATCAAAAAAAGCTGCACATTAGGTTGATCGTTGAGGCTTTATTTCTCTATTTGTTTTTTTGTTGTAAATTAATTTTTTTTAACTTAGTTTTTATTTCAGATTCAGTTTCATTTTACACATCAGGGTTTCCGCTAGGATTTTTTCTTGCCGGTCAAATTAGAAACTTACCGGTCATGTTTCAATAATAATAATAAGAAGAAGAAGAAGAATTGTGTGGCAGAGTTTCCGTTAACAGGTAATTACCGGACTATGACCGGATATGCTGATGTTTAAAACAGCCGGTCAGTTTCTCATGCAGCTCGCTAAACAGTGGGCGGGGCTTCAGGTGATCATGCAGAGCTGCGTGTCTCCGTCTGACTCAGCAGCTGATCTGATCTCTCTCTCGCGTCCGGTTATACTTCACTCGCGTTTATGTCCATATCGATCAGATCCAGCTCTCCTGATCGGCCTTTATAGAGAGCACCGATCAAACTATTAAGAGTGAATATCGGCCGATAATGACCGGCGGCAATCGATCGGAGCATCCCTAACTATTACCGGACATTTTGACCGGCAGGTTTTGAATTTACCGGTTTTTAATTAATGTTACCAGCTAAAAAAACGGTAATTACCGGCTAACGGAAACCCTGATACATACATGTTCACATTTTGGTCACCAGCTTTTCCATTTTCATTTAGCTGTATCTACATAGCCAACATGAGAAAAAGAAAAAAGTACAAAATGAGATCAATACAAATAATAATAATAAATTAGACATGAAAAGTTAAATACATACAAATAATAATAATAAAATAAAACAGCATGTGTGTGTGTAGTTGTGTGTGTGCTAAGGTGCAGGTCAGAGCCATTCAATACACTTAGATCAGGAGGTTAAAGACCCTGAAGTGGTTCGAAAGATGTGGGGGAATCAGAATGAACTTACTGGATCAGCGAAGTTGTGGCGTGACTCCATCTTTTGCGAACCGAAGGACATTTTTAACATCTTGGTTTTGTCTCCAGGTGTCTCACTTAGAGGACATAGTGGAGGAGACCGGCTACCTTCTGGAAAAAGACTCGGAGTACACTCAGAAAATCCTTGAAGACGAGGAGGAGGTGAACATCTCCTTCAGTCAAAAAGGAGGGAAGACGTCTCAGCACCAGGTAGACTCTGCTTTTATACACTTTATACACAATACACACTGTTTTCACAATAACTTTATACCGGCACATACATGTAAATATATTTCATATGTATACATCTTTATTTATTTGTTTATATAGCACATTTAATCTCTCTGATCTTGTACTTGAGTAAAAGTAGAAGTACTAAGATCTTGAGTAAAAGTAGAAGTACTCAGATCTTGTACTTGAGTAAAAGTAGAAGTACTTAGATCTTGTACTCGAGTAAAAGTAGAAGTACTCAGATCTTGTACTTCAGTAAAAGTAGAAGTACTCAGATCTTGTACTTGAGTAAAAGTAGAAGTACTAAGATCTTGAGTAAAAGTAGAAGTACTCAGATCTTGTACTTGAGTAAAAGTAGATGTACTAAGATCTTGAGTAAAAGTAGAAGTACTCAGATCTTGTACTTGAGTAAAAGTAGAAGTACTCAGATCTTGTACTCGAGTAAAAGTAGAAGTACTCAGATCTTGTACTTCAGTAAAAGTAGAAGTACTCAGATCTTGTACTTGAGTAAAAGTAGAAGTACTAAGATCTTGAGTAAAAGTAGAAGTACTCAGATCTTGTACTCGAGTAAAAGTAGAAGTACTCAGATCTTGTACTTCAGTAAAAGTAGAAGTACTCAGATCTTGTACTTGAGTAAAAGTAGAAGTACTCAGATCTTGTACTCGAGTAAAAGTAGAAGTACTCAGATCTTGTACTTGAGTAAAAGTAGAAGAGTGTAGGAATACTCTGTTACAGTAAAAGTCCTGCATTCAAAATGTTCCTCAAGTAAAAGTAGAAAAGTATTCTCATCAAAATATAGTGAAAGTAGCGACAGTAAAAGTAGTCATTGTGCAGATTGGTCCATTTCAGAATAATATATCTGATATGTTTTATAATGATTGATCATGAAAGTGTGTGTGTGACCTCTCTGCCTCCAGGAGTTCATATTGAGCCCCTCCTCAGGCTGGGATCTGGGTCCTGATCTGGATCACTTCAGCAGTCGCACCCGGCAGGTTCTGCAGTACATGAACCCCAACAAGATCAACATGGACCTGCTGGTGGACCTCATCGCATATCTGGGTACCAATCATCATCATCATCATCATACTCATCATCATCACTTTACCATCAATAGTACACATTAATGCATGTTTATGGTTGTGGGAAGCATTTTGTGCAGCCTTTAAAAAGTACAAATTTGAGTTACTTGTAGTACTTTTTTCATGCAACTGCAACCTTTTTTACGACTTTGGTTACTTTGAATAATTAAGATCTTTGCATAAAAAAGAGTTTAAAATATATGATGGTTTGTTATTTATTCAACTAGCCAACAGCTTATCAAAGGACAGCTTTTATAAACATATACAGAGATGGCAAAAGTACACACATCCTTTACTCAAGTAGAAGTACAGATACTCGTGTTTAAAAATACTCTGGTAGAAGTAGAAGTACTGACTAAACTTCTTTTCTCAAGTAAAAGTAAAGAGGCTTTGAAATGTACTTCAGTAAAAAGTACCCATAACTAGCAGCTGTTTTAAAGAGTACCTGACCTCCCTTTATATTAATAGAACAATAATGTCATTGTTAGCTAATGAATGTTTCCATGCTGAACAACGGCAACATGACAACGTTTTCATTGGTCCCTCTTCTTTAGAGAAGACCAGGAAATGATGGATACACGGATCGTGTTCAAATCAATAGGCACGCAATGACTCTAAATAATAATGATCACGCCACCAAACACACATTCAGACTAAAGGAACCAGCCTGTTTGGAACATGGAAGAAGTAGAAAGTACAGGTATTTGTGTTCAACATGGAAGAAGTAGAAAGTACAGGTATTTGGGTTCAACATGGAAGAAGTAGAAAGTACAGGTATTTGGGTTCAGAATGTAAGAAGTAGAAAGTACAGGTATTTGGGTTCAAAATGTAAGAAGTAGAAAGTACAGGTATTTGGGTTCAGAATGTAAGAAGTAGAAAGTACAGGTATTTGTGTTCAAAATGTAAGAAGTAGAAAGTACAGGTATTTGTGTTCAAAATGTAAGAAGTAGAAAGTACAGGTATTTGTGTTCAAAATGTAAGAAGTAGAAAGTACAGGTATTTGGGTTCAACATGTAAGAAGTAGAAAGTACAGGTATTTGGGTTCAACATGTAAGAAGTAGAAAGTACAGGTATTTGTGTTCAAAATGGAAGAAGTAGAAAGTACAGGTATTTGTGTTCAACATGTAAGAAAAGTAAAAAGTCGTCAGAAAAATAAGTAGTGGAGTAAAGTACTGATACCGGAAACATGTACTTAAGTAGTAAGTATTTGTACTCCACTACTTCCCGCCTCTGAACATATATAAATGTTAAATATCTGTACATTCTTTGTGCTCTACAGATAAGTCCCCTCAGTTTGCAGAGATGGACGGAGCGGTGCTCGTGTTCCTCCCGGGTCTCGCTCACATCCAGCAGCTGTTCGACCTGCTGACCTCCGACAAGAGGTTCAGGGACAAGAACAGGTGACACGCACGCACTCACGCACGCACGCACACACACACACACACACACACACACATATCCCTGATTACACTGACTTACTTTAACCTAAGTAACATTTTTAATGCATGACTTGAAGTGAAGAATCTGATTACTTCTTCTTCTCTGTCTTCAGGTTCAAGATCGTCGCTCTGCACTCGACTCTCTCCTCTAAAGACCAGGCTGCTGCCTTCACAGTGCCCCCTGCTGGAGTCAGAAAGGTACTACATACTATATATCATTGATAAAAAGGAAAATACATCGATAAACGTAATGTAGATAACCCTTTTATAGGTATAATAATTTGAGGAAATGAATGCTTTGTGTCTCTTTAGATTGTGTTGTCGACGAACATTGCAGAAACAGGCGTCACCATTCCTGACGTCGTGTTTGTCATCGACACCGGAAAGACTAAAGAAAACAAGTAAGCAAACCGATAAATTGCATATTAAAGTATCGATGGATTATTATCTTCTTTCATGAAGTCATGGCTCATTCCAACATGTGTTCACCTGATTTAAATGATAGCGTCTGAAGGCAGATAATGCAGAAAAAGAAGTGTCCTAATGTCTGTCATTAAAGGAGAGTAATGATAGTGAAACATGTCTAAAAAAAACAAAGATATTGTCTTTAGCTAAATATCATCTTTTTGGGGCTGCTGTGCTGAAGCATGCTCAAATCCTCAAATAACTTCCCTTAAGCTCAAATGTGCAGCTTTATTGTACTTAAAAGTGTAAACTGAAGAATGACATGAAGGGAAAGTCAGTGGATCAACAAGATCCTAATCTAAGGACAATAGAAATCTGAAATAAATGTCTCTTAATCGGGATTGCAGTAATATTAAATAAGACCTTTTCAGGTTCATAATATTATTTTGTGTCTCAACTGTGACATGTTCCTATGCTTTAATGTTAAACAAGATCTTTATTTGAGCCTTTTCAAACCATTTACCTGCAGAAACACCTCTATAACTCACTAAAGGAAAGGCAAAACCACAAAAAAGCATAGCAGAGCCCCTTTAAAAACATCACTCAAGTGTAACTCTTATTTCCTGTGTGGCGTTCAGGTACCATGAGAGCAGTCAGATGAGTTCCCTGGTGGAAACGTTTGTCTCTAAAGCCAGCGCCCTCCAGAGGCAGGGCCGAGCGGGACGCGTCCGCAGCGGATTCTGCTTCAGACTCTACCCAAGTTCAGGTGAGGAACCACTAAATAGTTGAACAACAAAGCGGGAAAACTAAGGATTTTGTTGTGAAAATCCTGAATGTCCTCTCCTAATATGAGAGTCCACATGATAACGAAGGTATCCCAACTGTAGCTGTGTACATGACAGGATGTATGATTACCTAGAAGAGCATCAGGACTGTTTTAGGCATATGATAGCTATGTGATTAACATGATGATTCAGCCTCTATGGAGAGACATATGACAAGCATGATCATTTCTGACGTGGAGCTAATCTGAACTAAACATTGAATACTGCTTTCTATTCCTCCATCTTGTGCTGTGTAACTCCCTCTCATGTGAAGGACACTGTTCAGGAACTAGTTGATGCTCTGTATGTGATGACTACTTCCATTCTGGAGAGGATCAGAAATACATGGATCCTGAGATTGAAGCTCAAGCCAAGGGATATTGTTCTAACAGATTTCTACATTAAAAATGAACTGATGTGTTCTGCTTTGACTCTCAGGTTTGACTCCTTCATGGATTACTCGATTCCAGAGATTCTGAGGGTCCCACTGGAGGAGCTCTGCCTGCATATCATGGTATTTAAAACCTCTTTAAAGTAGAGACACTACATACTGATATTCACCTGAACATCAGCAGGAGAGGACTCTTTAAAGTAGAGAAACTACATACTGATATACACCTGAACATCAGCAGGAGAGGACTCTTTAAAGTAGAGACACTACATACTGATATACACCTGAACATCAGCAGGAGAGGACTCTTTAAAGTAGAGACACTACATACTGATATACACCTGAACATGAGCAGGAGAGGACTCTTTAAAGTAGAGACACTACATACTGATATACACCTGAACATCAGCAGGAGAGGACTCTTTAAAGTAGAGACACTACATACTGATATACACCTGAAATCAGCAGGAGAGGACTCTTTAAAGTAGAGACACTACATACTGATATACACCTGAACATCATCAGGAGAGGACTCTTTAAAGTAGAGACACTACATACTGATATACACCTGAACATCAGCAGGAGAGGACTCTTTAAAGTAGAGACACTACATACTGATATACACCTGAACATGAGCAGAGGACTCTTTAAAGTAGAGACACTACATACTGATATACACCTGAACATCAGCAGGAGAGGACTCTTTAAAGTAGAGAACTACATACTGATATACACCTGAACATCAGCAGGAGAGGACTCTTTAAAGTAGAGACACTACATACTGATATACACCTGAACATCAGCAGGAGAGGACTCTTTAAAGTAGAGACACTACATACTGATATACACCTGAACATCAGCAGGAGAGGACTCTTTAAAGTAGAGACACTACATACTGATATACACCTGAACATCAGCAGGAGAGGACTCTTTAAAGTAGAGACACTACATACTGATATACACCTGAACATCAGCAGGAGAGGACTCTTTAAAGTAGAGACACTACATACTGATATACACCTGAACATCAGCAGGATTTGTCCTTTTTAAACGTGTTTTCTCTCTCCTTTCTGGTAGAAATGTCAGTACGGTTCCCCGGAGGAGTTCCTGAGTCGAGCTCTGGATCCTCCTCAGCCTCAGTCGGTCTGTAACGCCGTCAGCCTGCTGAGGAAGATCGGAGCGTGTCACCCTGAGAAACACATCCTCACCCCGCTGGGTCACCACCTCGCCTGCCTGCCCGTCAACGTGAAGATCGGGAAGATGCTGATCTACGGAGCCATCCTCGGCTGCTTGGAGCCCATCGTACGTTCCTCCATACTTTACCTTTAGGGGTGTCAAACTTAATTCAAAGGTCACCTAATGTGCAAAATCTAAATTGTCACGTCTTTTAAAACATCAACATGTGTCCCCTTTTCTTCATGTCTCTTCTACTCAACATGTGTCCCCTCTTCTTCATGTCTCTTCTACTCAACATGTGTCCCCTCTTCTTCATGTCTCTTCTACATCAACATGTGTCCCCTCTTCTTCATGTCTCTTCTACATCAACATGTGTCCCCTCTTCTCACATCTCTTCTACAACATGTGTCCCCTCTTCTCATGTCTCTTCTACTTCAACATGTGTCCCCTCTTCTCATCTCTTCTACATCAACATGTGTCCCCTCTTCTCCATGTCTCTTCTACATCAACAGTGTCCCCTCTTCTCATGTCTCTTCTACATCAACATGTGTCCCCTCTTCTCATGTCTCTTCTACATCAACATGTGTCCCCTCTTCTCATCTCTTCTACATCAACATGTGTCCCCTCTTCTCCATGTCTCTTCTACATCAACATGTGTCCCCTCTTCTCATGTCTCTTCTACATCAACATGTGTCCCCTCTTCATGTCTCTTCTACATCAACATGTGTCCCCTCTTCTCCACATCTCTTCTACATCAACATGTGTCCCCTCTTCTTCATGTCTCTTCTACATCAACATGTGTCCCCTCTTCTCCACATCTCTTCTACATCAACATGTGTCCCTCTTCTTCATGTCTCTTCTACATCAACATGTGTCCCCTCTTCTCCACATCTCTTCTACATCAACATGTGTCCCCTCTTCTCCATGTCTCTTCTACGTCAACATGTGTCCCCTCTGTGTAAAGAGACTCTGAAAGTTTCAGGAACAAAGATTCTCTCTCTTTTTGTCCTGATCCATTTCTATAAAAACCTGTCTGAAAATGAGCTGATCAGATTTTGGACACTTTATGATGTCATAATGATGTTTTGTCTTGTGTAACCATTAGTCAATCACCAACCAAGGTAACCCCCCCCCCCCCCCCCACCTTATCACTTGAATCTCCTCCTAGAGCACCATTGAGTTCTTTTTAACCAAATCTCTCTCAGAGGGGCGTGGGGAGGGGCTCCTTATTTTCATCTAAAGTAACAGACAGAGAATCAGCACTTTGGAAACAGGGCTGAAACAGAGGGGATTATGGGATGCTGCAATGATCTGTTTGGTGTTTGAGCCAATCAGAGACAGGCTCTGGATATATCTGAGACCTGTGATATATTGATAAAAACAGTATGATAGGGCAACTTTAAGGCTGCAAATTATAATAATAATGTTTTTGTTTCAGGCCACCATCGCCGCAGCCATCTCAGAGAAGTCTCCGTTCTCCACCCCGATGAACAGGAAGGAGGAAGCTAACCTTGCTAAAGCTGCGCTCGCTGTGTCCAACTCTGATCACCTGACCATCTACAACGCGTACCTCGGGTTCGCATTTATACTTTGATTTCGTCTATTTTTGTACAGGAGAACTGTACAGAGAGGAAATACAATACAGCTCCATTTCAATCAGGAGAGACTTTGTTTTGATTTAACAATACGTATTCATCGCCAAGAATACACAGATGAATGTAACAGTGTTTGGCGATTAGACCCCGTTGAGCGGAGGTATATGACAGATGTCAGGGAGGGGAGAGAGCAGATTTAAGGATGTGACGATGCGCTCTGATTGGCTTGTGGAAATAGAGACGAAGGTGATAATAATGGCTGATGGGAGGGGGAGATAGAAATATGTGAATGACGGGATATAGAGACAGTCTTCCTGATTTAACTTACGCTAAGCTTCATATGTTATCAGTAGTTAGCTTTTTGTCACCTTCCCAGTATTCCTATGAAGAAAGAGAGCATCAACAGATCATCAATAAGGATTACCCTCAGGTCCTGAACATATATTAAAATGACCGTTCATATATGATATTTATCCAGCAAGCACTTTTACAAACACAGCGTAAGCCTATTAAGCAAATCATCTCCTTCTGCTTTCTGATGATCTGTTTCAAATGTTTTATTTGTCATATGCACAATAGCTACAGCAGAGTCTTGGCATTGAATCTGAAGTCTCAGGCACCTCCAAAAACAAAATATACAATATACCTAAGACATAACAGAGAAAATACCATTAATGAAATGGGGAAAAGACATGATGTTGCAGGAATATGGAGAATATAGAGATATAAGATCAGATCAAACAATAAAATATGAAATATGGACAGTAAATAAATATGATATACTGTATTCGTATTTTTTAAATTATTATTTATGTATTTTATAACATTTTCCTGTCTTGTCTCACTGTCAGGTGGAAGACCTCTCAGAGTGACGGACAGAGAGCAGAGACGTCGTACTGCAGGAAACACTTCCTCAACAGAACTGCTCTCATTACCATAGAGGTAACAACACACACACACGCACACGCACACGCACACACACACACACGCACATGCACACGCACACGCACACACTTCAATATTTACAGTGTTGTGTTTTGATTACCTGGAGGTTTGTCGTCGATTCGCCTGAGGTTTACGAAGTGTTCAATATCCTCCTGAAAATCACACTGTTCAAACGACACACACACACACACACACACACACACACACACACACACACACACACACATACACACATACACACACACACACACACACACACACACACACACACACACACACACACACTGTAATATCTCCTCTTCCTGCAGGGGGTGAAGCAGGAGCTGAGGAGGATGACATTTTACTGAAGTGACTGTTATTTTGTATATATTGATTGTTGTGCTTTTAATGTGTCTTAATGTGTGCATATGTATAAATGTGTCTTTTTGTATATATAGGATATACATATTTTTATACATGTATATATTTTTGTATTCGGGATTGTGGGAAACGGTATTTCGATCTCTTTGTCTGTACACACAAACTGAAAGATTAATAAAGTTGACTTTGTTTGACATTGGAGAAAATGTCATATTCTTTTTAAAATATAAGCAAAAATACACACTAATTCTTCTTCTCCCTGTGTGAAACCTCCTCTTCCTGCAGGGGGTGCAGCAGGAGTTGATGAGGATGATGGAGCAGGTGGGTTTCTACTCCCCTCGCTCCAGACTGCAGGCTCCAGCGCTCTCTAAGCCTCAGATCTCGGTTCTGAACGCGGTGCTGGCGGCCGGTTTGTACGACAGCGTGGCCCGCGTGCTGGTCATTCCCTCCGTGGACGTGCTGGAGCGGGCGGTGTGCAACACGGAGACCCCCCAGGGAAGAGCTCAGGTCCACCCTCCTCTGTGAACAGAAACCTGCAGACACACGGCTGGCTGCTCTACCAGGAGAAGGTACGCAGCCAGGGTCAAGATGTAGTGACAGATGATACATTTGAGAATATACAACAACAAATAGTGTAGTGTAGAAATGGCAATGAAATTCTTCTGACCTGAGAAGTCAAAGTAAAAAGTCGTCAGAAAAATAAGTAGTGGAGTAAAGTACTGACACCAGAAACATATACTTAAGTACAGAAACCAAGTATTTGTACTCCACTACTTCCCACCTCTGTATACATGTAAATAGAATATGATATGTACAATAACAGAATATGAAATTAAATAATGTACATTAAGACAAAATGAAATGTTGGTCCTCAGGTGAAATACACTAAGATCTACCTGAGAGACACGACTCTGATCCCCCGTTCCCTCTGCTGCTGTTCGGAGGAGACATCGACATCCAGCACCGAGAGAGACTCATCACTCTGGACGGATGGATCCACTTCCAGGTCAGCGCTCTCACATAATGGCCCAATTCCAAATTGCCCCCTACACCCTACCCCTACACACTACCCCTACACACTACCCTACACCCTACCCTACACACTACCCCTACACCCTACCCTACACACTACCCCTACACCCTACCCCTACACCCTACCCCCCTACAACCCTACACCCTACCTACACACCCTACACATACCCCTACACCCCCCCTACCACACTACCCTACACCCTACTACACCCTACACCCTACCCCTACACCATACCCCTACACACTACCCCTACACCCTCCCTACACCACTACACCCCATACACACTACCCCTACACACTACCCCTACTCACTACCTGCAACTACCCCTACACCCTACCCCTACACACACCCTAACACTACCCCTACACACTACCCCTACTCACTACCCCTGCACACGATCCATTCACAGCATGGTACGCAAGAACCAGTGTCTTGAAGTGGATTCTAGCAGTTACTGGAAGCCAGTGAAGGGAGCGGAGGAGCGGAGGAGCGGAGTGGTGTGGGAACATTTTGGAAGACATCAGATTTAAAAACTAAAAGTTTTACAAAAAGAAACACCATTAAAGATGTTTTGAGTTTTATTTTGAATCCAAGAGATGCTGATTTGAAAACGTTGTTAGGAAAAGTTACGGCATTTCCTGTTTCTGCCGGAGAGAGGGGAGTTATCAATCAATCAATCAATCAATCAATCAATCAATCAACAACTCTATTAACTTAAAGGGGAGTCTATCCCAAAAGCCTCCTGCTCCATCTGAAAGAAGGGAGCCTCGTTCAGCTGCGAGTGAGACTACAGACGGAGTTCACTCCATCACGCAGGGGGAGTGGGTAGGGTGTGGTTTGGGATTGGGCCTATAGGCCAACAAAATGAAACTTCTTCCAGGTTTTATTTAACTCAAACCCCTTGTTGTTCCCCCTTAAAGGCTCCGGTACGGATCGGAGTGATCTTCAAACACCTGAGGAAGCTGATGGACTCTCTGCTGGAGAAGAAGCTGGAGAACCCCCGCATGAATCTCGAAGGTAAACTGAAGCGTTACAAAACAACACATTTTAAACAGCCTATAAGGATCATTGTTGGTAAAATAACGATTATTTAAGGAGCCGGGAAAAGGGGGTTTTATTACGATAAGGATATCTGGTGCTAAGAGCTGAACATTGTACATTTACGAGAAAAAACATTGATTTATCCTCAGATTAATACATATTTTCGGTGGTTTGAGGAAGTAAATCCAACTTTGCAAATTGAAACGATGCGGTTCGTTGGTAGTGTGTAGGAGTAGTGTGTAGGGGTAGTGTGTAGGGGTAGTGTGTAGGAGTAGTGTGTAGGAGTAGGGGTAGTGTGTAGGAGTAGTGTGTAGGGGTAGTGTGTAGGGGTAGGGGTAGTGTGTAGGGTTATTGTGTGTAGGAGTAGTGTGTAGGGTAGTGTGTAGGGGTAGGGGTAGTGTGTAGGAGTAGTGTGTAGGGGTAGTGTGTAGGAGTAGGGGTAGTGTGTAGGAGTAGTGTGTAGGAGTAGTGTGTAGGAGTAGTGTGTAGGAGTAGGGGTAGTGTGTAGGAGTAGTGTGTAGGGGTAGTGTGTAGGAGTAGTGTGTAGGAGTAGGGGTAGTGTGTAGGGGTAGTGTGTAGGAGTAGTGTGTAGGGGTAGTGTATAGGAGTAGTGTGTAGGGGTAGTGTGTAGGGGTAGTGTGTAGGGGTAGTGTGTAGGAGTAGTGTGTAGGAGTAGTGTGTAGGGGTAGTGTGTATGGGTAGTGTGTAGGAGTAGGAGTAGTGTGTAGGGGTAGTGTGTAGGGGTAGTGTGAGAGTAGTGTGTAGGGGTAGTGTGTAGGAGTAGTGTGTAGGAGTAGTGTGTAGGGGTAGTGTGTAGGAGTAGGAGTAGTGTGTAGGGGTAGTGTGTAGGGGTAGTGTGTAGGAGTAGTGTGTAGGGGTAGTGTGTAGGAGTAGTGTGTAGGGGTAGTGTGTAGGAGTAGTGTGTAGGGGTAGTGTGTATGGGTAGTGGTGCACTCTATTTTATACGTTAATTGGTGCTTTTAAGGTTCTTTGTATATTTAAATTAAAATTTGGTGTAAATACTTGTCTTTTAATTTTTTTATACAAAATTGTTTCTTAAAAATACTTGTTTATTTTCGTTTTTAATACTTTGCAACTTTTATTTCTGACATTGTTTGTGTTGGCGCCACAGACACCATCCTTGTATGTGTGTAAACGTACCTGGCAATAAACTTGATTCTGATTAAAGCGTAAGTAATGTAATCCAATGAAATGTTGCTCTATCCAACCTGCTCCTGTGTGTCTGCTGCAGGAGAGAGGACCATCCAGATGATCCTGGATCTGATTCAATCTGAGTGACCTATGAACTAGTCTGAATGCCCCTGAAGAACCAGAACCCTGTCCTCCCTATAAGAAGGGCCTGGGGACTCTTTAAAGATGAACTGATGCTACCGGGATCTCTGACTCACATTGAGGAGGACTGTATCATATGAAATGCAAAAACTACAAAACGATTATGTTGCCAAATGTGGAAATAAAGCTGTACACATTTTTATCTCAACCTTTCACTGTGTTGTGGTGTTGATGGACAAAATGAAGCAGGTGGGATGCAGACATCTGAGAATAATAGTAAGGTAAATATGCAATAAGACCATAATACAGATTCCCTGAGAGGCAGGTGGTGTTTTTTTCCATATTTGTATGAATTAATTGCTGTCAACAGGTTTGGGGGAAAAGTTTTGCTTTTAAAAATCGTTCTAAGTTACTTTGAGTTCACTTTTTAGCATAAATAACACACTATAAGTACCTTGTATTCAGTTTCCATGTGTAAATTACATAAATACATTAATTTATACTTTTTATAAGACGGTGTAGTGTTGCACATCTTCCTTTTGAGTATTAAAACAACATAAATTAAAATCAATCCTGACAAAAACAATTAAAAAAATCACCTGGCGCTCCTATTGGCTAGCACTCCAACACATTGTACGTGATAGGCTAAGAGAGGCTAAGGGGCGGGACATGTCTAACTGGTTGACCAATGTATGAATAGAAGAATGAATTTGTAGAATAGGGTCTTTTTAAGAAACTGTGATGTCCTGAGTCCTGGATCGCGAGCCTGGATCCTGAGTCCTGCATCCTGAGTCCTGGATCGCGAGCCTGGATCCTGAGTTGTGGCTGTGCCTGTTGCTGTGGTCCTGGATCCTGAGTCCTGCATCCTGAGTCCTGCATCCTGAGTCCTGCATCCTGAGTCCTGGATCCTGAGTCGTGGCTGTGCCTGTTGCTTTGGTCCTGGATCCTGAGTCCTGCATCGTGAGTCCTGCATCCTGAGTCCTGCATCCTGAGTCCTGGATCCTGAGTCGTGGCTGTGCCTGTTGCTGTGGTCCTGGATCCTGAGTCCTGCATCCTGAGTCCTGCATCCTGAGTCCTGCATCCTGAGTCCTGCATCCTGAGTCCTGCATCCTGAGTCCTGCATCCTGCATCCTGAGTCCTGGATTTCGAGTCGTGGCTGAACCTGTCTCTGCGGTCCTGCCGGACTCTCATCATACTACTTCCCTGATGGCTCCCACAGGATTGTTGACATCCTCGTGGATTCATCTTCTTATTATAGACACATGCATCTCCAAACATTTGGTCTACCTACGCTGTAAAATGTATTATCTCTTCGATTTACACACGGCATCTATTGCACGTCTGTCCGTCCTGGGAGAGGGATCCCTCCTCTGTTGCTCTCCTTGAGGTTTCTCCCATGTTCCCCTTTAAACTGTGGGGTTTTTCTCTGGAAGTGTTTCCTTGTACGATGTGAGGGTCTAAGGACAGAGGGTGTCGTATTGTCATACTGATATTCTGTACAAACTGTGAAGTCCACTGAGACAAATGTAACATTTGTGATATTGGGCTATATAAATAAACATTGATTGATTGATTGATGTGTATGAAGAAGTGCTGGGAACAACTTTTACTTTAACACCAGGTCAGTTCAACATGGGAATTATATTTAATAATCCTCTCTACTCCTGCAGTTTCACTTTTATATATTTCTACTAATTAAGTTAAAGCAAAAGTTTACAACGATCCTTAAGTATTCAGAAAATACTTGTATATTTTTAATTATCACACTCATCCATTTGAATTGCTCCGATGTAAACCATGGCATAGAGATCTTAAATTAGAATATGGTGTGTGTGTGTGTGTGTGTTAGCTGACATGCTACTCTCACATCTGAGAGGAAATGAAATGAAGAAGGCAGATGACCCATTTTCTCGTTTTGTGAACTTTTTTTTTTTTATTGTGAGAAAGAATAGATCCACAAAAATAAATACATAACTGAAGATAAATTATGATGCAATTAGGTTGAAAATAGAGCTTTTAAATATATTATAAAACACAGAAGAAGCCTCTATATCCAGACAGTAGAAATGACTCCACCCTTATGTTGTGTTCGGGTCTCCCGTGACCCGTTTCAAGTTAAAATGATATAATAACTACGCTCTAGTGTTTTGTATCGGAACGAGGCTTCATGATATCCTCCACAACAGATATATAAACACTACAAAACTGATTTGGACCATTTTAGCCAAGTCTGAAGGTCTCTAAAAAAAAAAGTGTATAATTTGGTGTTGGGGTCTGGGTAGACCGAGCAGAATTGTTTTGGGTCACTCGTGGTCAAATTTGGCCCAATCAAAATTCATCTTTGACTTTAGACACCCCTCCCCCCCCCCCCCTTCATCAACTGTAACAATACTTTTTCGCAACATGCACCTGGTCTCCCCTCCCTTTGGCCCCCTCCCCCCACGGGAATATGTACACTAACCCTTGAACCTGAACTCACACATGCACGTGTGCAATATGTGGTGTAATGTGTTTTGGGGCCATAACATTAAATGACAACAGGATTGTACGGTTATGAATGCATAATAAGTTAGTTATGATGTAGTTAAAACAATATTGGATGATAGTCATTTTTTGTGTTTTGGACTGAAATAAATCATGGGTCAAAATTGACCCGCGAACACCATGAACGGTAACAGCTTTTGAACACAACACAAGGGTTAAGTCGACAGTAATTTCCTGAATGTCACTGTTTTATGAGTATTTATTATCTATTTTTAAATCAAAATACTGAGCATTTTACCCCGTTTTGATTTTATAAACACACAAGAACCTAAAAATAAAACAACTGCTTTTATTTACACTGTGATATATTCAATATAGCACACAACCTCACCTAAAAATATACATGTGCACACTCATCTGGTTTACATCTGGTTATCGTTTCAGGAAATCACAAAGGAGGAAGTGATGAACTTATGTAACGTTCATGTCCATCACGAAGCTGCAGCGCTGCACAGGAAGTTCCGTGTGTGTGTGTGTGTGTGGTGTGTTGTGTGTGTGTGTGTGTGTGTGTGTGGTGTGTGTGTGTGTGTGTGTGCGTGTGTGTGTGTGTGTGTTGTGTGTGTGTTAGTACTGGATAACACTGTAGCCTGCGTCCTGCACCGTGGAGTAGATCACATCGTCTGCAATCCAAACAATGAGTGTGTGAAGCAGAAGTGCAGAAACCATGCAGTTGATAATCAAATATCATCATTATCTTTAGTTTCCGCTAACGTTAGATCAACTTGTTTCTCTGATAACTTCAGATACAGATGTCCCATGATTAAGATCCTTCTTTCAGTCTAAATGTAGGGTTAAAAAGCAACAAGATGTGAAAAGTGTATGGTGAAAATGTTGCTTAAAACTGGATAAAAAGTCAATTTATGACAGCTTCTGGATACAAGACCAGAGGAAACTGACATTGTAAAGAGCTAGAAAATGCATGTGGTACATTTGTGATAAAGCAATGTGTTAACTTGACTGTAAAAACACAATTTCCCCCCCTAAACATAACATCAATATAATATAATATATAATAAACATACATTTATTTGTTTCCCCTGAATTATTATCCTCTCTCCCGACGCTACGTAATTATTTTCCTTTTTTTCCAAACTTTTATTTAATTTAATTTTGTATTTATTATCCAAATCTGCAAAATTACTAAAGTATTTTAAATAAATGTAGTAGATTAAAAAGTAAAATATATCTCTAACTGTAGTGGATCAGTAGTTTGAAGCAGTATTGAATATAAATACTAGTTAGTAATGTACAGGTATCCTCAAATTGTAGTTACTAGTACTTTATTTAATTACTTGCTTTCCAAAACAGTATTTAGGTAGAACAAAAGTAAATATCCTTACTGTTTTCTGTTGGATCAGGTAACGGCCCCCTCCTGCAAATTCACAAGACAAGGTAAGTCAGTACCTAAAAAGGTGGTTAAAATACTTAGTAAAAGTAAAAGTTAGATGTATTAAACAGACTGTTGTTACCTGGGGTTCAGTGGAGGCGGTCTGGATGGAGGAGCTCCAGGTTGAGCCCTCTGACCGCTGTAGAAGTTCTCATACACAACCAGAGCTGTGAGAAAAGGAATTATAACTGTTAGAAAAATGTCACCGGCTTGAGCTTCAATCTCAGGATCCATGTATTTCTGATCCTCTCCAGAATGGAAGTAGTCATCACATACAGAGCATCAACTAGTTCCTGAACAGTGTCCTTCACATGCTGATATACAAGATAGGGAGTTACACAGTCACAAGATGGAGGAAGAGAAAGCAGTATTCAATGTTTAGTTCAGATTAGCTCCACGTCAGAAATGATCATGCTTGTCATATGTCTCTCTCCATAGAGGCTGAATCATCATGTTAATCACATAGCTATCATATGCCTAAAACAGTCCTGATGCTCTTCTAGGTAATCATACATCCTGTCATGTACTCAGCTACAGTTGGGATACCTTTGTTATCATGTGGACTCTGATATTGGAAGAGAACATTCAGTATTTTCCCTACAATTACTAATCAGCAATGCATGAGTGCGTGTTATCTGATTAATATGTTCCTTTTTATGTGCTTTTAGGCAGAGCATACACCACTCTATCAGGTGTGTTACTACGTGCTCCCCTCCTTGTTGTGCTTTCTGTCTCCCTGCTGCGCAGGTGCACCTGGTCTGCCCCTGGCTCCGCCTCTGCGCAGGTGTTTCTAGCTTCCACTCAGCCGGGCTATAAGGGGAGACTGGAGGAGAAGGATCTTTGCCTATCCTGATGCCGGAAGACGCTGTCTGGGAACAATCTCTCTGCTGTTTCGGATCTGTAGCTTCTTATTGTTATTGTGATAAACATGTGTATTCTGGAGGACCTGGGTGTATAGTTTTTCGCGGCTTTATTTTACCCGCAGTTTTTTGTTAGATCTCTGGGTAGGGGAGGGAAGTCTGGGTCCTACGGCCCGTGGCGTGGCTGGCTCAGGCTCCCTTCTTCTTTTTGTTTGTTTTTGCCAGTCCTCCAGACTTCGTTCATTTGCCGGTTGGCCCATGTGAGTAACGGCTGAACTTCTAAATAAATGGTCACCGTTAAGTGCTGGACGTTTTTGTGTGTTTTCTTTTATGTTGCGGATCTCCCCACGAGCCACTACCACGGAGTAGAGGGCGGGCCGTAACAAGGTGTAATGTTCCAGTTCATTACACAAATGGGTATATATATATAGGCCTAATGGGTTATTATTTCACTATAACAGAGAGCTGCAGAAATAAGTCCTTAAACCAAGGTGTGAGTCAGCATTTTTGCACTTCCTGTTTAGTTCCTTTATAGCATAATATTAGCCGCCTTTAGCTTAGCGGTGGTGACGTGAAGTCATGTGACCGTGCTGTAGTTCCTTTATAGCCCAACATTAGCCGCCTTTAGCTTAGCGGTGGTGACGTGAAGTCATGTGACCGTGCTGTCGTTCCTTTATAGCATAACATTAGCCGCCTTTAGCTTAGCGGTGGTGACGTGAAGTCATGTGACCGTGCTGTAGTTCCTTTATAGCCCAACATTAGCCGCCTTTAGCTTAGCGGTGGTGACGTGAAGTCATGTGACCGTGCTGTAGTTCCTTTATAGCCCAACATTTGCCACCTTTAGCTTAGCGGTGGTGACGTGAAGTCATGTGACCGTGCTGTAGTTCCTTTATAGCCCAACATTAACTTTTTGATTAAAATCATAAAGTGGTGTAAACATGTGGAGATTATCCCGTTGAATTTAACGTGTAAGTATCATAAACGCTTGTTTGACACAGATTTTCTGCAATAATCCGAAATCCAATGAAAAATCCCATTGGACCAGGGAGATGCTGCCTTCAGGGTCCAACACAGAGAAACCACATCACAGCACCACTCAACTTTTGTTTTTATGTCCAACCCTTTATGAGTAACTACAATTGCATTCCCAGGTTAATTATTTACAGTGTTGTGTTTTGATTACCTGGAGGTTTGTCGTCGATTCGCCTGAGGTTTACGAAGTGTTCAATATCCTCCTGAACATCACACTGTTCAAAAGACTTCCTCACTTCCTCATACAGCTACACACACACACACCACACACACACCACACACACACACACACACACACACAGAGTAAAGTCAAGTTCAGAGTCCAATGTCTTTGTAGATATACAGTAATTGGCCAAGACAGTTTATAAAAGTACGCTTCTTATAATAATGAAAGATGTGATTCCTTAATTTGTGTAGTATTCAAAATCAATATTTAATGGCAACGTAATTATTTTACCACAAGTTAATGTATTCATGTATTTATTTGAGTTTAAAAAAATGTTTTGACTGTATTTAAATTTAAATTATATTATTTTTATTTTTTATCACATATATTTGTATGTACATATAAGTGTTTATAACAAAACTTTACAGTTATATTAAATCAGGATGGGGCTCTCAAAGAGCAGAAATATGGGGGAGGGGGTTTTGTACCTATCCAACTGTATCTGTGATTAATGGCATTTTATATACACATTTAAAAACCAAATAAGAGTCTTTAAAGGTCCCATGTCATGGCCATTCCTACTGATCATAATTCCATTGTTGAGGTCTACTAAAATAAATGTATATTGTGCAATGTTCCAAACTCACATTGGTTTCTCATACAGCATCTCTGTATAGTATGTGTATTCACTCTCTGTCCTAAACGGCTTGTTGGAGCTCCTGCCCCCCCCCCCCCCCCTCCCTGTGAGCCCAGTGGCTGTCTGCGAGACAGTGAGACACAGCGAAACCCAGCCCGAAACACACACACACCCGCAGCCTGGCTGGGAGTTTGTGTGTGTACCCAGGCTGAGTTCCGCGGTGTCTCGCTGTCTCGCCGACCCCACACCAGTGAGCCAGCTCACAGTGTCCCGCTCCTCGCAGCAGCGAGCCTCTCAACGTCCCGCCGAGTGTGTGTGAGGAAGTCCGCGGATTGGTCCAAACGTAACGGCTCCGCGGACGTAACGTAACGGCTCCGGATTGGTCAATTTGGACCAATCTGCGGAGCCGTGACGTTACGTCATTATACCCGAAATACGTCATTGGAAAAAGAGAAATCCCCACGAGGCGTTCTGGGGCAGCATAGACAGGTCTTTTCTGTGGTAGTTTTACTCCCTACAGGGTGTACTTTGAGGGTTTGTGACTCTGCAGACCGTTTACATGCAGAAAAAGCTACATAACACAAGAGGACGGGTAATAACCAGAAAAGCATGACATGGGACCTTTAAGTAAAAAATAAATCTGCATTATTATTTTTTTGGTCCATTTAGGGGCTTTGTAACACGCCTAAACACAACACTTACATATCATCACGCTTTAAAGCTGACATATCTTTATTTAATATCAATATTTACCCTCTTTTAGCTCCATTTTTGGTCTCCACCACTTCTTAAAGGGGAAATATTTGCTAAATGCTGCACTTTGTTCAGCAGCTGGTCTGTACCTCTGCCTGTCTGCTGACTGATTAACAGATTAACATAAGCCCATGGAGAATTATTATAATACTCTGAGTTTAAATATTAATTCCTGTTGCAGCTGGCCTCACCTCGTCGCTGGTCACACACTGCTGGGAGAGCAGGTTCAGGTGAGACCACACGGTGTTTCTCAGGAAGTTAATGCGCTCCATCGACTGTTTCTCAAACATCTGGGAAGGAAAACACAACAGGAAAATTAGGCAAAAAACACTCTCTCCCCCTCTCCCCACTGGACATGGACTTTACTTTTTATGTTTTCTATTCTTAAATCAAAAGGAGAACGACACAGGAAACTGAAGATGGTACATTTTCTATTTTAAGCCTTATCATGGACTTTAACACACACACACACACACACACACACACACACACACACACACACACACACACACACACACACACACACACACAACACCACAACACACCCACACACACACACACAAACACACACACACACACACACACACACACACACCACCAATTTCTTTACGCTGCTATGGACAGTCTTGCACTAATGCTCATTTCCCAAAGATATTGAAGTGACTGTTATTTTGTATATATTGATTGTTGTGCTTTTATGTATGTCTTAATGTGTGCATATGTATAAGTGTGTCTATTGATTGTGTATATATATAGGTATATACATATTTTTAAATATATTTGTTTTTGTATTGGGGATTGTGGGAAACGGTATTTCGATCTCTCTGTCTGTACACACAAACTGAAAGATTGACAATTAAGTTGACTTTGACTTAATTCTAACTTTTTGGAAGCTAATGAAAGGGTCTCACCTCACAGGCTTTGATATGTTCCTTCAGCCATTCATCTCGAACTTTCCCCACCATGGTCACGTTCTGCTGGTATAACCTGTCTGCCAGTCAAACACATACCTGACTTTAAACAGTATAATACATTATAAATGCCCATACGAACCATTAGGATCTCTCATGCTGATGTTTACCCTCTTGTAAGCATGCTAACATTCGCTAATGGACTCTTAACAGATAGTGAGGTAAATGGGAGCGGCCTTGCAATTTTTCATGGATTGCAACACCCAATTTTACTGCAATTCATCCTGTGGTGAACATGCTATATGTGTTAGAATATTTCACTCTATGTTGGCCCCAAAATGCTCCTGATCATGCTAACACCTGACATGCTAGCTCACTGCTATTGGTGTGTGAGGCCCAGTCCCAAACCACGCCCTACCACCTAACCCTACCCCTACCCCTACACACTCCCCCTCCGTGACGGAGTGAACTCCGTGGAGTGACACTCGCAGCTCAACGAGGCTCCTCCTGTCAGATGGAGGTTGTAAAAACAGCGGCAAGCTTTGGGACAAACTCCCCTCTCTCCGGCAGAAACAGGAAATGCCGTAACTGTATGTAACAACGGGCCGTTTCTCAATGTCATCGAGTGGTGCCGAAGGACTGTTTAAATGCCCAGCATTCGGCGCCACTCGATGACGTAGTATACTTGAAATAGTGGCTCTGCAGCAGGTATACTCGACATTGAGAAACGGCCATGGTTTCAAATCAGCATCTCTTTTTTAAATGATTAACTAAAATAAAACTCCAAACATCTTTAATTGTGTTATATGTGTATACGATCCTAAGTTAAAGAAATATGAGGTTATCATGAGGTTGTTAACATCGCAGTTTATAAGTGGATGTTTGCTGGAACTGTTTGTAAACAGCTTGTTTCCTGACGGACACACACAGCGTTGAGACCGGTCAGGTAGAGACCGGTCAGGTGGAGACCGGTCAGGTAGAGTCCGGTCAGGTGGGGACCGGTCAGGTGGAGACCGGTCAGGTGGAGACCGGTCAGGTAGAGTCCGGTCAGGTGGAGACCGGTCAGGTGGAGACCGGTCAGGTAGAGTCCGGTCAGGTGAGTCCGGTCAGGTGGAGACCGGTCAGGTAGAGTCCGGTCAGGTAGAGTCCGGTCAGGTGGAGACCGGTCAGGTGAGACCGGTCAGGTAGAGTCCGGTCAGGTAGAGTCCGGTCAGGTGAGACCGGTCAGGTAGAGTCCGGTCAGGTTGAGACCGGTCAGGTGGAGACCGGTCAGGTAGAGTCCGGTCAGGTAGAGTCCGGTCAGGTGAGACCGGTCAGGTGAGACCGGTCAGGTAGAGTCCGGTCAGGTTGAGACCGGTCAGTTGGAGACCGGTCAGGTGGAGACCGGTCAGGTAGAGACCGGTCAGGTAGAGTCCGGTCAGGTGGAGACCGGTCAGGTAGAGTCCGGTCAGGTAGAGTCCGGTCAGGTGAGACCGGTCAGGTAGAGTCCGGTCAGGTGGAGACCGGTCAGGTGAGACCGGTCAGGTAGAGACCGGTCAGGTAGAGTCCGGTCAGGTGGAGACCGGTCAGGTGGAGACCGGTCAGGTAGAGTCCGGTCAGGTGAGACCGGTCAGGTGGAGACCGGTCAGGTAGAGACCGGTCAGGTTGAGACCGGTCAGGTGGAGACCGGTCAGGTAGAGTCCGGTCAGGTAGAGACCGGTCAGGTAGAGTCCGGTCAGGTAGAGACCGGTCAGGTTGAGACCGGTCAGGTGAGACCGGTAGGTAGAGACCGGTCAGGTAGAGACCGGTCAGGTAGAGTCCGGTCAGGTAGAGACCGTTCTCCAGTCAGCACCGATGCAGACTCGCTGTTTGATGGCTTGATAGCCCACTCCCCCTCCACACCGCTCCACACTCGTTGGTTTGGAACAGCACTTAATGTGGCGGATACTCCGCGCGAACGGAGGGGTAGGGTGTAGGGCGTAGTTTGGGACTGGGCCTAAGTGTGTGTTTAAATGGCTGAAGGAGAGGCGACATTTAAAGCCGTTTTTTGACAAAAGTGCTTTTTTATTTGAGCTCTTACCTGCTTCTTCTGCATTCTGTTTTGCCTGCTGTGCCTTCGAGAAGAGCTGGAAGGAGATGACGAAGAAACACATGTGAGAACAAAAGGCTAACAAATACAGAAATGACTTTAAAAGGTCAACAATTCTTTGTGCCTCTCTAACATTAGTAACCCGAGACAGATGGAGGAAGTGTATAAGAGACAAAGACATGAATTGTCCAAAATAGTGTTTTTACAGAAGCTGAATCTGCCAGTCAGCAAGAGAGGAACCATAACAGCTCATTCCTCAATCAAATGTCATTAAAGGGCCATATTCTGCTCATTTTCAGGTATATTGTGTGTCTATTATAATGCCCTTTACGGGTTTTCAGAGCCTAAGGTGGTTTCTGTTAAATGCTTTTGCAAATAAATTCATTTTATAATAATATGCAACCAAGAAACTGTGTTTGACTATTTTGTCTTTTCTGTACATGCATATGGAAGGAAATACATGATCCAAGTTAATAATAATAATGTCATTGTTTACTTCGCTGTACCTTCTCAATGTGCTTGGTGGCTGGTGTTTGTGTTTCTGTTGACGTTCTGATCGGCTTCTTCTTTATCTCTGCACTTCTGGTCGTACGTCTTCTTTGACTGTTAGTTAGAAAACACATGCATTATGAACCACATGTTTATCACCACAGAATCTTCTTTAGAGTGTTTCAGACACACTGCATGACAATTACTTCTTCTTATGCAAATGATCTGGATGGCACTGAATGACACACTTTGGTTCACTTCCCAAAGTTTCTGACTTCCCCAAAGCCAAAGAGGAAGAAGAGAGACAGGATGATCGCTGGACGCTGGCATTTTCTAAGTTTTCACAACACGACTGAAACCCCAAGACCAACATCAGAGGAGGTGGAAGAAGTATTTTATTTAGTTCAGTCAGACAACTCACGTGTTTCTCTGATATGTTTATTAGAAGCAGCATATTCAGCATATTTAGTCTTTGAATCTTTATTGTACAATGCCATGTCTTTTTGATGCTGCTGCCACACAAACATTTCCCAAATTGGGATCAATAAAGCACCCTCTGATCTTATCTGATCTTATATAGTTTGGCGTCTAGACTCGGGCCTCATCACTCCACAGATTTACACATAGCTCACAGGCTTCGGCTCTTATATAAATACTACTTCTAAATCCAGGTTGAAGACTTTTCTTTTTGCCGCTGCTTTTAATTGAACTGTTCACATCTCACACTGCACTGTAGCCATACTTGCCAACCCTCCCGATTTTCGCGGGAGACTCCCGATTTCATTGCCCTCTCCCGGTTTCCTCCCGGGGTCATGTTTCTCCCGCATTTCTCCCAATTTCTGACAAATTCAGATTTACTCACGACTGTTTCCACTCGGACTTTAATACAGCTAGACCATTGCTTGGTTTCCATGGTAGCGCGTCTCTTTAGTAGCGCGCGCAACTGAAAGTCTGAGAGGGTGTTCAGCATGGTGAGGAAGATAGTCACAGAAAAACTGAACAAGAATCGACATCTCTACCCTCTGCTCACTCCTTTCCTGTACACATATGCTCCATCAAGGATGGTGCTACGGGCAGCACGGCATTGCATGGCAACTACAATAAGCATGTTAATGTTATTCTACACTAGCCACTAGCACCCCCCCCCCCCCCCCCGTGGTGGTTTTGAAATGCTCCCGATTTCTGAGGTCTCAAGGTTGGCAAGTATGACTAACTTTCATTCATGTTTTATTATCTTTGCTTTTTAATGTTTCCAATGTGTTTTATGCTCTTAATGTCTTTCCTTTTTGTAAAGCACTTTGAATTGCCTTGTGTTGAAAAGTGCATTAACCACATCACTCCTGGTCTTCAGCAACTTCACTGACTCCATAACCTCACTCCTCTGTACCTCTCCGACCTCCTGCACATCAACACACCCATCTGCACTCTCAGGTCTTCTGCTTCCCTCCACCTCACTGCACCCCCCTTCCGTTTAAACCACCATGGGGTCTAGAGCCTTCAGCCGCTCTGCACCCCGCCTAACCACCATGGGGTCCAGAGCCTTCAGCCGCTCTGCACCCCGCCTAACCACCATGGGGTCTAGAGCCTTCAGCCGCTCTGCACCCCGCCTAACCACCATGGGGTCTAGAGCCTTCAGCCGCTCTGCGCCCCGCCTAACCACCATGGGGTCTAGAGCCTTCAGCCGCTCTGCCCCGCCTAACCACCATGGGGTCTAGAGCCTTCAGCCGCTCTAGACCCCGCCTGTAATAATTAACTCAATACTCACATCCATGGTCTTCTTGTACTGCGAAGCCTTCTGTTTGTGCAGGGCGTCCATCTGCTGCTCCACCTGAAAGGAAAAGGTTGTGATTACTGATGATTTATTGTTATGGTTTTCTGAGATCCCCTCAGAGCTGATTAAAGACCTCCTATTGTGCTATTTTTAGGCATATATTATGGGTCTCAGATATATACAAATATATATAAAAAACATGTCTATGATGTGTTTTGCTCAAAATACCAAACAGATCATGCATTTTAGAAATCCCTCATATCCCTCTATTCCAGCCCTGTTAAAAACTGCAAGTTTGGGGTCCTTAGTTTGAAAAAAGAGAGAGAGGGAAGCTGATACTCAGCTAAATGCTGCCGTGATTAAACTCCATCATGTTCCAAACCACATCAAGGATTCTTTCTGAAACAGTATGGAGCTCAAAGGCTTTCTCTCTTGCCGGTTATACCACAAGGTGAGTTCCTTTTTATATTTCCTGCTTCTTCACACACATGCTCTCCAGTACAGGTTAGCTCTGAGTGTTAGCGATGCTAATGTAAACACAGACCATATTACGTCCAAAACACATCACGCATTGTTTCTGATAGCGACGATCTGATAGTGCCGTGGGTCCACATTTCAGATATTACGTCATATCGGACGCAAATCTGGATCAGCTCCGTTGTTCCCCGTTTTTAGAGATTTGGGTACGGAGGAAAAGAGAGAGGGTTGTATTTTCTGACGCTTTGCGAGTTCCTTGACACACCGGGACACATATTTATGTATGAAAGGACATCAAAAAGTGCATTTTGCATGATAGGTCCCCTTTAAATCTCCGACCTTTTTCCTGGCCTCTTTCTGTTTCTCCCTGAACTCCTCCAGCTTCTTGGCCTCCTCCCTCAGGCTGTGAGACAGTTGTAAGTGAGACAGACTCACATGTTCAGTCTCTGCAGGCGCAAAAAACTTGTTTAAATTCTGAGTTACACATCAAACAGATATACTAAAACAAACAGGGAATAAAGGGAGTGTTATTCAGACGCAAAAATGTTAAGCACTTACGTAACTTGAATATGTCCAGGGAGCGTTTTAAAGTGCTGAAAGAGAAAAAGAAAAGAAGATTACAGAACAATGCACAGCTTTAATGCATCAATTAGATCAGCTTTACAAATATTTGACATGGCAGGAAATGTACTCAACATGTTCAGTTAAATACCTGTTTGATAAAGCTGTACAGAATACCTGCTTTGTTTATCACTGAACAACGTACTTTGTGCATGTTATGTTTAATATTACTTTTTAATCATTATTTACATTACATGATATACTATGTGTTTTTTGTTTAGGACACTTATTTATTTTCCTAATTATTTATTTTTCACATATTTATTTAATGATTTAGTTATTTATTTATTGATATTTATTTACTTAATTTATTATGATACTGTCTATTAAATGCATACTTAATTACGTATTATCCTTGTGTTTAAATGAACTAAAACACATTCAGCCTAAGCAAGAACTAGTGGCATAACATTAAAGTATTCAGCACCTCTTTTCCCCCTCTGTCTGAAACCAGAGCCCAGTCTGCTCTGATTGGTTAGCTGGCCGGCTCTGTTGTGATTGGTCAACCACTTAGAGATGTCCCGCCCCTTAGCCTCACATGTAGAATGTGATAGAACGCTAGCTAATAGAGTGGTGCAGGATCGAGTCCTAAAACCCAGAAGTGAGTCAGCATTTTACCACTTCCTGTTCCCTCGTCTCAGAGTCAATGGGTTTTTTGAACTAGTTTTTCGAAAATACCTGGAAATAAGGTCTGTGGTTGAGACACATTGAAGAGACGGATCACGTTTTGTTCTACCACATTAAATCCATCAGCAGTGACCCCACTGGTAGTTTTGAAGAGTTTAAGTGTCTGAAAAACGATGGTTGTTACCAAGTGGCTGAATAGGACTACAGAAGTTGTGGAGGACGTTGTACGTCATTACGCCGAACACGTAAACACTCCTCTAAGTTTGTTTGCCCTGTTCTGCTTGAAAGCAAGTACCTGCCTCCTGCAAACTGTTCAAACAAACGCTTCAACTTGTTCCATTTAGAATCTGTATTTTTGAATATGGATCTTAAGTTGGCGTGACGTTGAAGCCGTGCTGCTGAACTCGGCTGTAGTTCCTTTTATAGCAGGGGGTCAAACTCAAATACACAGTGGGCCAAAATAAAAAAAATGGGTACTAGTCGAGGGCCGGACTGGTTCAATGTTTATTGCAAAACTTATTGAAATGAACTTATTGCACATATTAAACCTGGAACTAACAAGCTTAAATTATTGCCTATAAAACAACATTAAACATTAAATAATCAGTTGCATTCATTTCTTATGGCTCTATCTGCAGCTTTTCCAGAGTCATTTCTTATGATTACATTTTTCCACAGGCCAACAACAGCTTCAACAAAACTATTCCCCTCAAAGAAAAACCAAACATGCCCTGTTGTCGTGAGAGAAAAACGTGCAGAAGGAAACATCCATTGAAACTCAGTGTGCTGCTCTGTGATGCTAGTTCAAGCAGATACTTGGCATCTCATCTTGGGTGCAAGCTCATCAATGTTTGGGGTCAGGCTCTGAGCTGAGGAGACCCTCAGGATTGAGTGAAGGTCTGCGTGCTATATACCGGCGGGCCAGATCTAATAGTAATTAGAAATTGCGGGCCGAAATCAAATCCACCAAGGTGCATGCACACAAACCTATATAACAAACTACAGGAAAGGCACAACCCATGAAGCATAGGGCCTCTTTAAATCCACACATTGCCTTTTTGTGAGAAGCAGGGAACCTTTAATATAAAGGCCTATTAATAAACTATTATTAAGTAAATCAAGTTCCCATCTCCCCCTCCCCCTTTGTTCCTCCTTCCTCTTCAAAAACAGAAACTGATATGTGACCGCGGACAGAATGGGAAGTAAACTTGCGGCGCTCAAAACATTTATATTTTCGCTTTCAAACTGCGAACCACATATTTACCACAATCCCAGGCCTAGTAAACAGGCTCATCTTTAACCTCTCTTTCTGCATCCAAAAATACGCAGAAACACACTTTTATTAACTGCTATTTAGTAAATAAATGGAGCCCAACACATCATAAAAACACACTCACTTCATCTCATTGTGTCCACACACTTTCTTGGACAAACCCAGGAGGTCTTTGGCGTATTTCTCTTCAATGGAGGCCCTGAAAGACACAATTGTACTACATTAAGGTCAGCATACAGACAGATAGGGAAATTCTTTATCTGATAAACTGCACATTTATTTCCATGACGCTTTATGATGAGTGTACATATGCAAACCAGTTGGTCATCAGGATCATTTAATGGACATTTTTACTAACAGACGTTGTGAATGAACGTCAAATATGAATTTAGGACACAATAGGCGCTTTCACACCGGAGTACTTTTCCGAGGAATAGTTCCGAAAGTTCTTGGGATTTTGCGTTCACACCAAAAAGATCTGTAACTAGAACCTAGTTCATGCGAACCTTTTCCCCCCATTTCAGTCCCTGCTAGAGAGGTGGTACTTTCCTGGGGAGAAAAAGGTTCCAATTTCTGATTGGCTGGGCGAATTGCAAACCACGCCCCGTAAAACTCTGAAAAGTTTTGTGAAGCCGCCATTTTATTTGTTTGCATTAGCATTAGCATTAGCCCAGCGCACCAACGGAGTGAGGGTGTTTCTCAATGTCAAGGAAGGATGCTCCAGAGCCACTATTTCAAGGATGCTACGTCATCGAGTGCCACCGAAGGACTGTTCCAATGTCCTCCTTGGAATTCTACCGAGGCCGGCGTCCTTCGAAGCGAGAAATTTCGAGGCTGCACATGTGTAACCTCCGCGGTCATAAAATCCCCACAATGCTTTGCGCACGGACCAATTTCCAAATCTTTGGCGGAAATCGCACTCCATTTAAGGCGGGGCCTCGCATATGACGCACGCCTGCACACCTGTTAGCCTGTTCCACAATTCTTCGTTTTCCGAGGCTAGGAAGGATTCTTGCGTCGCTTCTGAAGGAAGTGACTCGGAAGACATGTCCTACCAAGGAAGCGTCCTCGACATTGAGAAACACCCAGAGACTAATTTATGGCAACACAAAATTAAACGTGGGAGCGGTGGAGTGATAAGGGTGTCGGCGCTTCTGGCGATTTACCCGGGACTTCGGGGCAGTGTACGCCGTGAAGTTGTTTGCGGGCTGCCAGTAAACCCAAAGCAGAAGAAGAAGAAGTGACGTCAGCGGCTTCATTTGCGTAATCTTCCCTCAGGGACTTATTCCGGTGTGAACGCGATATACTAGGACAGTTCGAGGGACTAAAGAGTTCGGGGGGACTAAGTACTGGGAACTAAGTACGGCGAAGTACTTGGTGTGAAAGCGCCTAATGTGCATCTGCATCATCGGATGAATCCATATTTGTTGCAGCAGGATGGTGTTTGTGAAATTAAGTCTAAAAGAAACTGCAATTTGATGTTTTTTGTTGTTTTTTTACAAGTAAAAGCTCTTAGGCGGATTAAAAATATATTTCAGGCCTTAATAAACACATTAGAAATATTCATTGTTGGTTTTAATGAGTGTAGTAACCCAACATATTTATATTAAAAGATAGGAATTACCTGGATTAACACAACCCCATCAAAAGCATGCATGGAACAAGAAAACCAGGAAATACTGAGGGGAATGTTATTAATGATGCCTTATCACTTTATGGGGTTTGCATAATCAGAAACTCAAATAACAAGGTGCCATTTAGAGAACACACAACAAAGGCTTTCTGCATACACTGTTTGGTTCAAATGCACTCGTGTATTTCTGCACAAATGATTCCTCCATCCACAGAAATACTCTTATTTTCATATATTCTTATGTTATGTAGTGGTAACTGATCCAAAAGCAACTTGTTCTGTACACTTTATATATTTCGTAGTGGTCTATATAATTTAAAAGTGAATATGACGCACCTTTTAAGTACATATTATTATTATATCCCATTATAGTTGCTTCATTTCTATCCTCATGTGTACATCTAGAGTAAAACGTAAAACAAAGAAACTTAAAGTAAGTAAAGATAATGTCAAGAGAAAAAAAGTCTCAAAATAATTGGGATTTTTTAGGGAAATTCATAATAATTGAACAGTTTTCTTGTTAATTTCAACCATTTTGTTTTTTAACTTAAAGAGTCCCTATTCTGCCTGTGCTGCAGTCTGCTCTGATTGGTTAGCTGGCCGGCTCTGTTGTGATTGGCCAACCGCTTAGAGATGTCCCGCCCCTTAGCCTATCACGTACAATGTGTTGGAGCGCTAGCCAATAGAGGCACGAGTGTTTCTTAGTGAGGGCACTGTGGGATTTTAGCATGGATGTATAATAAGAACTGGATACAGCGTGGGAGGCGGGGCCTCGTTCATTCCTATGAGAGTTGCTCATTGGCGCATGAAGACAAAATGGCCCAACTTTTGAGAGAGCGAAACGTCACGAAAGTATTCATATAATCATATAATCCGTTCTTATTGTGCATCCATGGGTAAAGGTAAAACTCATGTAGTACTGAACACGTCACATGAACGGGCCGGGCGGCGCGGTCCCGTGGGTTAGATCCGCGTTCATAATGCCGAGGAAAATAACTCTCAGAATAACGTTATTAGCACATTTTACAACTTGAGGACCGAATGTTTTTAATAAGGGCTATACAAATGTTCATACTGGGTAGTATGAAAAAAGTATCCAACGATTTACAGACGTCTCTTTCCCAATGTTAGTCAATGGGAAAAAGTGTTTCTGGGCCCAGCGACTGATACGGAAGTGTAGTACCGCCGTTTGACCACAACGAATATTTTCCTCAGAGTTCGGCACACTTCCTGGGGGCTTGCATTTTAGCCTTTGCAGACCATTTACATGCACAAGAAAGCACACCAAAGGAACCTGTTCATTCAGGGTTTTTTGTAGTGTCACAGTGAGACAGTACAGTGAGACTAAAGTATTTTGAAACCTGTGTGTTGTGGTGTTAAAAAAGTTCTTTTCACTCTGACATGCGGAAACCTCTGGTTGGATTGTTATGCAATATCCTCTGCTGCTGTATCCTTACTGTGAGTTTTATTATAGTGCAATCAATCTAAGCAAATGGAGCTGATGTGTCACTGGCTGCCAACACTTGAGGAAGGATTACTTATCACACGAGGAAGAAGGAAATACACATTTAAATGATTAACTTTGAATGACTCTGCTGCAAATATATGTAGATGATGCTTCACAACACATCAGTTGTTGTTAAAGAGGAAAAGTACTCCAGAAACACTTGACTTTGAATTGCCTCTGTGTCTTAAAATGTGCTAAACAAATAAATAAACTAACCTTTGTGTCCGTAGCCATTAACTGCAAAATCACAGGTTAACCATGTAGTCAGAGAAGGCAGAAGTACACACATCCTTTACTCAAGTAGAAGTACAGATACTCGTGTTTAAAAATACTCTGGTAAAAGGAGAAGTACTGACTAAACTTCTTTACTCAAGTAAAAGTAAAGAGGGCTCTGAAATGTACTGAAGTAAAAAGTACCCATAACTAGCAGCTGTTTTAAAGAGTACCTGACCTCCCTTTATATGAATAGAACAATAATGTCATTGTTAGCTAATGAATGTTTCCATGCTGAACAACGGCAACATGACAATGTTTTCATTGGTCCCTCTTCTTTAGAGAAGACCAGGAAATGATGGATACACGGATCGTGTTCAAATCAATAGGCACGCAATGACTCTAAATAATAATGATCACGCCACCAAACACACATTCAGACTAAAGGAACCAGCCTGTTTGGAACATGGAAGAAGTAGAAAGTACAGGTATTTGGGTTCAACATGTAAGAAGTAGAAAGTACAGGTATTTGGGTTCAAAATGTAAGAAGTAGAAAGTACAGGTATTTGTGTTCAAATGTAAGAAGTAGAAAGTACAGGTATTTGTGTTCAACATGTAAGAAGTAGAAAGTTCAGGTATTTGAGTTCAAAATGTAAGAAGTAGAAAGTACAGGTATTTGTGTTCAACATGTAAGAAGTCAAAGTAAAAAGTCGTCAGAAAAATAAGTAGTGGAGTAAAGTACTGATACCAGAACAATGTGTGTGTGTGTGTGTGTGTGTGTGTGTGTGTGTGCGAGTGTGTGTGTGTGTATGAGGGTGTGTGTGTGTGTGTGTGTGTGTGTGTGAGTGAGTGCGAGTGCGAGTGTGTGTGTGTGTGTGTGTGTGTGTGTGTGTGTGTGTGAGGGTGTGTGTGTGTGTGAGTGTGTGTGTGTGTGTGTGTGTGTGTGTGTGTGTGTGTGTGTGTGAGGGTTTACCATGTGTTATTATATTGTGCAGCCATACAGCCTCCGTGTCTGTACAGAACGTTGTTCGTAACTCCCTTATTTCCTGATTTGTTAACTAGCTTTTAAGTCATCTGCATGGACGTAAAATGAAATTGAAACGGAGTTAGATTCCTCTCATGATACACATACTACTTTATAAAGCTGGTTCTGGTTCTGATACAGTTGATTTAATTACCTGGCCTTCATGAAGTCCTCCACCTCCTTACATGTCCTCTTTCCATCGTTGAGATACTGGACGATCGCATCGTATCCACCGGTGGACGTCAGGTCAGAATTCTGTCAAAACAGAAGAAGATATTTCATTTTCCTGCCTTAGAAATATCAGTACAGGTCCAGTTTATTTCATCAAATGAATATACACTTTTCAAATCAGACCTCAAAGCACATACAAATACAGAAAAGTATATTGATATATATTTATATACTTATGGATCTACTCTGTGACGGACATACAGAGGTGGAAGAAGTACTCAGATCTTGTACTTGAGTAAAAGTAGAAGTACTCAGATATTGTACTTCAGTAAAAGTAGAAGTACTCAGATATTGTACTTGAGTAAAAGTACTCAGATATTGTACTTGAGTAAAAGCAGAAGTACTCAGATATTGTACTTGAGTAAAAGTAGAAGTGCCCAGATCTTGTACTTGAGTAAAAGTAGAAGTACTCAGATATTGTACTTGAGTAAAAGTAGAAGTACTCTGATCTTGTACTTGAGTAAAAGTAGAAGTACTCAGATCTTGTACTTGAGTAAAAGGAGAAGCACTCAGATCTTGTACTTGAGTAAAAGTAGAAGTACTCAGATCTTGTACTTGAGTAAAAGTAGAAGTACCAGAGTGTAGGAATACTCTGTTACAATAAAAGTCCTGCATTCAAAATGTTCCTCAAGTGAAAGTAGAAAAGTATTCTCAAAATATAGTTAAAGTAGCGACAGTAAAAGTAGTCATTGTGCAGATTGGTCCATTTCAGAATAACAGCGCTGCGCCGCTGCTGAAAACATATAGGGGAAACACTGTTTATTAAAAAAATTGAAAAAAATTCTTTTAAAAAAAAAACAATTATAAGTGCTGCCCCCTAGCGCTCGCGGCAACTTTTCGAGCCACCGATACGCGGGAAAGCTGTCATTTTCAGAGCTGAAGGAAAACTGCCTGACAAGACAGACAACAGCAAGTTGAAGCAGACATAAAAAATTAGAAGAAAAAATACTAAAAAATTGCCAGATGAAAGTGATGTAAATGAACAACTAAAATAAGTTACATATGTGTTATTGGCTATGGTAGGTTATTGGTATGTTCAATTATTTGATTATTAAAATGTAAAACGATCTTTTTCATATGGGTGTTTAGAGTTAGGTCTAGTCTCTAGTCATTGTGTGCTCAAAGTGCACCAGATAGAAGCATTTTATATTAAAATGTAAAAAAAAATCTTCCCGGGGGGGCATACCCCCGGACCCCCCTAGAGGATGTGATGTCCAACCACCAATTATGTTCATACAATACTGAATACATTTGAAGCCTTTAATGATGTATGTGTCTTTCTTGTGCTGGCAGACACATAGAAACATAATGGCGGGAAGCACTTCGCACGGGCACACACTTAAAATGTCCACGCGCGCCGCGCTCACATTTTGCTGGGCCCGCGTGCCTTAGCACCGCTGCTATGACTCCATCCTAGGGGAAACACTGAATAATATATATGATATGTTTTATAATGATTGATCATTAAAGTGTTCTCAAAGCTGGTAAAGGTGCAGCTAGTTTCAATGAC
>JAAKFY010000012.1:6858688-6936188 GCA_011823955.1 Dissostichus mawsoni | reverse complement strand
GAAATCTGGCTTCGTGTGACGCACGGTTTTTACTTTCCATGCAAAATTCCTCCTGCAAGTGTTGGGATGTTTGTGTAACGGCACTAGAGCGGTATTTAATTAAACACTCTGTCAAATTCAATTACATCTCAAGAGCTCCTTCCATTGATCATATCACCCCGGTTCTTCAACAACTCCATTGGCTCCCCGTTAAATACCGCATCGACTTTAAAATGCTGCTCCTCACCTTCAAGGCCCTTCACACTCTTGCACCTCCATATCTCTCTGAACACCTTCACATCTGCACTCCCTCTCGTGCTCACCTATCCTCCGCTGCCTTCCAGCTCTCTGTACCTTCTGCCCGCCTGACCACCATGGGGTCACGAGCCTTCAGCCAGTCTGCCCCCCGTCTCTGGAACTCTCTCCAACAAGACATCCGCAATATGGACTCACTCTCAACCTTCAAATCCTGCCTGAAAACCCACCTTTTTAAACTGACGTATTCAATATCTTAATTCCGCTAAACTGATTGTTGTTTTCAAGTCTTTGTTTTTTTTTTAAGTCTCGAATTATTGTTTGATCTTCTTTGTGCTTGTTTTTAATGATGCTCTGTAAGGTGTCCTTGAGAGCTTTGAAAGGCGCATTTTAAAAATGTTTAAATTTATAATACAAAAAACATATAATCACAGTGAATATAATACAAAACAATAAGAAAATACTGTTAAAATATATTACTGACACACACACACACACACACACACACACACACACACACACACACACACACACACACACCACACACACACACACGCACACACACACGCACGCACGCACGCACGCACGCACGCACATACACACACACACGCATGCACGTACATTTTAAAATAATTGAACATTTTGAAAAATATATATTAAATAAATTACAAATTATCTGTTAGCTATATTATATTATGTTGTGTTCAACCTTTATGTACTTCCATAAGAACCCTTAATCGTGGTTCATTATTTCTTATTCAATATGTTTATGTTGACCACAGTTCAAAGTACAGACACTTCACAGTTTGTATGTAATCCTGCTGATTAAAGCAACTCCATAAACAACATTGTAAAAAGGAAGTAAAACTCAGAGGGAGGAACTTGGCTTCGAGAAGGGGATTCTTCGCTCGTAGATTTGCGTCACACGCAGACGTCAGTATTTAAACTGCAGCTGCTATCAATAACTCAGACCTGTTCCTGCCTGTTGAGCGACAACAACACACAGCTTATAAAGCACCGAGAGACAAACTGAACATTTAAAAACCTTCTCTCCTCTCCTTGAACACAAGAGGATATCATGGACATGACTGGCCACGGTGAGTCTCTAAGATTTATAGATTTTATGGATTTATTTAATTTAATAGATTTATTTAATTTAGTAGATTTCTCTTATTTTTGGATGTATGAACATCAGCAGGAAAGGACTCTTTAAAGTAGAGGCACTATACTGATATACACCTGAACATCAGCAGGAGAGGACTCTTTAAAGTAGAGACATACTGATATATACCTGAACATCAGCAGGAGAGGACTCTTTAAAGTAGAGACACTACATACTGATATACACCTGAACATCAGCAGGAGAGGACTCTTTAAAGTAGAGACACTACATACTGATATACACCTGAACATCAGCAGGAGAGAACTCTTTAAAGTAGAGACACTACATACTGATATACACCTGAACATCAGCAGGAGAGGCAGGGGCGGCGGGTAGGCAGGCTAAGCCTTCCCAAATATTTTTGTCACTGCATCCTGGTAAAATTAAAATATAATGTTTGTGTGTTTGACATTAGCGCTGCTATGCAGCCACCAGTAAACTGTACTACGAAGCCAGTTCAACAGACCCTGGATATGTTTGAGTTATCTTATCTAACCCTAACAAACGAGATCTCGTTAAGCGGTCCTACGACGCTGGTTATCAACTCAGTAAATCAACCCAGGGTTTCTCTGTCCGGCTCAGAGCGCGTTCAAGGGGCGGGGCTAGCAACATTTGACCAATCACAAACATGGACAAGCGTACTGACAGCGCAGCGTCATACTTCATTAATGAAAATGAAACTATAATATTAGACAAATATGAAGAAGTTAAACTTTAAACATCCATGACTTAAACACTTTATCCAGGATAAAAGCAACATAGTTGCACCTGCGAGGTGAATACAGAACAGCTGGTTAAAAAATAAATAAACTACCGAGTGTTTGAATGCGTAGGCCTACATTAACAGGTTTATGATATCACTGCCTCATCTAAGACACGAGTGATGTGACTTTAATTACATTTGAGTTGAGTGTTTCGTCAACTTAATGTGTTGCTTAAAATAATACTTCTGCATACAGTAGGCTATGTGACACTGTAAGTGTTGCACGGCCAGATACGGCTCGAGAAGCTGACTCAAATAAGGAGATATATGATAATTATGATATTATATGATCGATGATCTGATTGATGATGTGATATGAATGATAAGTGCGACACGTCGGCGTCTTCCCTGCATACGGCAGTTGTTCTGTATTTCCTTTATCCTGTAATATGACTTGATAGATTTAAACTCCGCACACTGAGCTCTGATTGGTCAGCAGGCGGTGCTTTCACTGAGTTGATCTCTTATCTATAGACGCCGGAGGCAAAAAAAGTAAAAAAAGTAATTTAGCCTTCCCAAACCTGAGCCTCACGCGCCGCCTATGAGGAGAGGACTCTTTAAAGTAGAGACACTACATACTGATATACACCTGAGCATCAGCAGGAGAGGACTCTTTAAAGTAGAGACACTACATATACTGATATACACCTGAACATCAGCAGGAGAGGACTCTTTAAAGTAGAGACACTACATACTGATATACACCTGAACATCAGCAGGAGAGGACTCTTTAAAGTAGAGACACTACATACTGATATACACCTGAACATCAGCAGGAGAGGACTCTTTAAAGTAGAGACACTACATACTGATATACACCTGAACATCAGCAGGAGAGGACTCTTTAGTAGAGACACTATATACTGATATACACCTGAACATCAGCAGTAGAGGACTCTTTAAAGTAGAGACACTACATACTGATATACACCTGAACATCAGCAGGAGAGGACTCTTTAGTAGAGACACTATATACTGATATACACCTGAACATCAGCAGGAGAGGACTCTTTAAAGTAGAGACACTACATACTGATATACACCTGAACATCAGCAGGAGAGGACTCTTTAGTAGAGACACTACATACTGATATACACCTGAACATCAGCAGGAGAGGACTCTTTAGTAGAGACACTACATACTGATATACACCTGAACATCAGCAGGAGAGGACTCTTTAAAGTAGAGACACTACATACTGATATACACCTGAACATCAGCAGGAGAGGACTCTTTAGTAGAGACACTACATACTGATATACACCTGAACATCAGCAGGAGAGGACTCTTTAAAGTAGAGACACATACTGATATACACCTGAACATCAACAGTAGAGGACTCTTTAGTAGAGACACTATATAGTGATACTGATGTGTTGTTTACACATTTTAAGAAGTTATATTGTCACTTATATAGGGCATATATACAGTATATATTAATATATTATATTACTGGATTATGTGTTCATTAGGTAAAAGTGGAAGAAATTGTAATCACTTTATAATCTGCTGCTGGACATTTTAACCTATATCCTGGCTTTCTATTGATTTAAGGTAAAAAAGGTAAATAATAATTTTAAAAAAAATTACAAAGTAGAAAAATATATAAATTAAAGATTAAGGAATTTAAATTAAAAAAATGTGAAAATTGTATAACAAAAAAATTAAAACAAATATGACATTTATGTGATAATTTGTATTTATTTATAATGATGTATTCTTAATCATCTGTCTTCTCTCTCAGATCTCGCTGCCACCATCGATACCTGCGCCTACGAGCTGCGTCAGGTGGGAGACGGCTTCTACTGGAGGTACAAACTGCTGGAAATACTCCTCAAAAACTACCACAACGTCACCAAGATCAAGTGAGACACGACGTAAAAGAATATGCCTGGAAGTGGAATTGGATTTTTTTACTAAAGTGGACGGCACTCAAAGCCAAAGCAGCAGCAGAAGAGACTCTGAGACAGACTCTGATATCATCTTGAAAAAGGATGGAAACTTCTGGAAAAAAGCGCCCTGATGTTTCGGAGACGCTGGATGTGGACTGTGGTCGTTTTCAGGTCTGGAGATATGCAGAGAAAAGCTACATTTATGGGGTGTGAATCCACCGATGCATGCAGAGAAAGTGCAACATCTGGATGGAGGTTATCTGCTAAGAAATGCTGATTCTAACGTGTCTACTCTATACATACTTCTGTATATATATGGACATTAAATCTGCATAAGTAAATCCTCTCTTCTCTTTGTGAGATTGGTGTATTTTTATGTATGATCCTTGTTTAATAAATACATTATGAAACCAAAGTTGAATTGTTAATTTGCTTGATTTTTTCTAAATGAATAACCAATTTAGGAAAGGTTATTAAAGCTGGAGGAACCCGGAGATAAGCCAACATAACAAATCAAGAAATGAATGTTTGTTTTTCTAAATGAATAAGAAATATTATTAGAGGTCACCTTTTATATTAAATTCACTTTTTGATGTCTTTGATACATAAATATGTGTCCCCGGTGTGTCAGGAGACTCACAAAGTGTCAGAAAATACAACCCTCTCTCTTTTCCTCCGTACCCACATATCTAAAAACGGGGGAACAACGGAGCTGATGCAGATTTGCTGCGGTCATGACGACATTAACAAAATGTGGGCTGGCTTTCGACCCACGGCCCTATCGTCCCCTATCAGAAACGTCGCTGTATCATGTCATATTTCTTGTTTGAAGACAAAGAGTTGGTCTGAAGTAGACCAGGAAGCTTCTCGTAAAGTTTAACAGTATTTATTAATGCAATAGTATAGTAGGTTTACAAGGGAACACAGCTGTGGTTCATTATCCAATTCACCGATCCACAGTGCACATAAAGCAGTTATCTGTCTATAGACCGTGTCTCTAACTAACATCCGGTTTTATAGATTCCCCCCTTGTATTTAGTCTTCTTCCATTGGCTGACGTCCACGGCGCATTCTCCTTCGTCTTCTTCTTCTGTCGCCCTCTGATGACGTAGCCATGACGCATCTCTTATGATATTTTAGTTTTTCGGGTGTTTTGTTTGATTTTAAATAACACGATAAATACATATTTGAAGCTTGTAAAGGGAAGATGACAGCTTTCCCTCACCACTCTGCTCTTTCGCAGCGCCGCTCCCCCTCTCTCCCGCTGACGTTATGAATGAAAGGCGTATAGTATTCATAGATAACACGGCAGGGTCCGTGATAGTTTGTTTTCATCAGATTTCAAATAAACTAAGTCTTGGCTTTCAGAATATTAAACTTGTTTCGGCAAATTCAGATGATAAATACAACTTTGAAGCTTGTAACGGCATATATATAAAACCGGACTCTCAGTTCACACGCAAATGTACTCGGATCACCTTCAACTCTACAAGAATGCGCTTTCCAATGCCAAATCCTCCTATTACTCCAACCTCATCAGGACTGGCAACAACAGAGTTCTTTTTTCTCCACAGTCAGTCACCTACTTCAGCCTCCTCAAACCCTCCCTCCAGATATCTCCATTGACCAATGCACTGACTTTCTGCAATTGTTTCACTCCAAAAGTAACACCATTCACCTACAGCTGGCCTCAGCATGCACCTCCTCAAGTGATCCACCCTGGATGGTTACCACTGGTCCACCACTCATCAGCTCCCTCTCAATCTTCACCCCAGCATCGGAATACACCATCTCAGAGCTCATCCGCAAAGCCAAAACCACCACCTGTCAGCTTGATCCTCTTCCCACCACCCTGGTCAAGGCTTGCCTACCAGCCATATCACCCATGATCACTGACATAATGAACTCCTCCCTCACCTCTGGAATTGTACCCCCCACCCTCAAACTGGCTGCAATCACTCCCATCCTCAAAAAACCTGGTACTGACCCAGCCGATCTAAACCACTACAGGCCCATCTCCAACCTACCCTTCATTTCCAAGACCCTTGAGAGGGTGGTTGCCGCACAGCTTCAGTCCCATCTTGACATAAACAACCTCCATGAACCCTTTCAATCTGGTTTCCGCCAAAAACACAGTACTGAAACAGCCCTGGTTAAAATCACCAACGACCTCCTCCATGCAGCTGACTCCGGACTTCTCACCATCCTCATCCTCCTTGACCTCAGCGCTGATTTCGATACCATTTCTCACCCACTACTCCTGGACCGCCTGGCTGGCATTGGGATCACTGGTGTTGCACTCTCCTGGTTCACATCATACCTCACTGACAGACAACAGTTTGTACAACTCGGTAATCACAAGTCAGGGTGTTCTATTTCACTGGGTGTCCCCCAGGGGTCAGTACTGGGTCCACTCCTATTCATCATATATCTCCTCCCCCTGGGCAAAATCCTCCGTCACCATGAGGTTAATTTTCACTGCTACGCCGACGACACACAGGTCTACATTTCCTCCAATTAATATTTGGAGTACAACAACAATCCTGATATCATTAGAAAGCTAGGAATCTCCTCTTTCCAACAGTGTATATAACTCAAAATGTATCTGCGACTGATTTCGATGGAGCAAGTCACATATATGCCTAAAAATGGTATAATAAGAGACCTTTAAAGCTGGAGGAACCCGGAGCGCCCGGAGATAACATGACAAAACAAGATTAGATAACAAATCGAGAAATTAATGTTTGTTTTTCTAAATGATTAACCAATTTAGGAAAGGTTACTAAAACTGGAAGAACCCGGAGTGCCCCGAGATAACCATACATAACAAATTAAGAAATACATTTTGTTTTTCTAAATGAATAACCAATTTAAGAAAGGTTATTAAAACTGGAAGAACCCGGAGTACCCAGCGATAACCGTACATAACAAATTAATTAAGTTTTTTCATCCCACAAAGAAAGGGTACAATTGCGCCCATTTCAAGGTGAAGGACTCCCTTTCTGGTCCGTCAACAAGCCTGAATCCATGAAGAACATCCGGGCTGTTCCTCGAGGTTCTCCGGCTGATCGTTCGACACATGATGCGCCGGGACAATTGGGAACTGGTCTTTCCTCTCAAAGAACCCTTGACTTTTTTCCAGAATTTAGGCTTCTTCTGTGTGCCGGAAGCCTCAGTGGGAATGTCGTTAGCATGCGTGGGACCTTCGTTGCGTTGGTTCTAAATGTCTCATTGAGTGCATTGTTCTGCGTCTCGACTGTTTGTACTCTAACCTGGAGTCCGTTGTTCTTCTCCTGGATTGTTTCAACGTTCTCTTGGAGTGTTTGAGCGTTCTCTTCGAGTCTATCGTTCTGTACGTGGACTGTTTTAATGTTCTCCTTGTACCTATTGCTCTGCTCCCGAAGAGTGACTTTAATCTTCTTGAGTCCATCGTTCTCTGTCTGGAGAACCCCTTCAACTTTCTTAGAGATTTTAACGTTCTCCTTGAGTTCATAGTTCTCTGCCCGAAGCCTTAAAATGCTCTCTTGTAGACAATCGTTCTGCCCCTGGAGTGTTCTAACGATCTCTTGGAGTCCATTGTTCTGAACCCGAAGGGTTTCATTGTCCTCTTGGAGACCACTGTTCTGCACCCGGAGGGTTCCAACGTTCTCCTCGAGTCCATTGATCTGCTCCCAGACTGTTTTAATGTCCTCTTGCAATCCATTGTTCTGCGTCTGGAGAACTTTTATGTTTTCTTGTTGTCCAGTGATTTCTGCCCGGTATTTTGTAATGTTCTCCTGCAGTACAACGTTATTTGCCAGATGCGTCTCTCGTTGGTTCTTATGGATTTTAATGTTCTCCCTGATCATGTCGTCAGACTTCTGATGCATGTTATTGTAACACTGGAGAACATCATGTGGTGTGTTGCTAAAGGGGGTTCTGACGTTTCCCGAGGTCCATCATTCTGGGTCTGGAGTCCAAGGCTATTATTTGGTAATAATGTCCTGTTCTCCAGGAGAAAAGTGTTCTGAGCCTGGAGGGTTTTAACGTTATCCAACAATTGATCGTTCTGCAGAGAAAACACACAGGAATACATCTCCAGTCTTTTTACATTCTGCTTGTGCCTATCGAGGTTTGCCTGCAGAACGTTTTGATTTCTCCCATAGACAACAATGTCATCTTTGTAAATGGTTTCATTTCTCAGTAAGACACCCTTATCCTCCTTTAGTTGTGTGTTCTGCGCCAGTAGTGGGGCTTGATTCCCCATTATGGTTCTGTTGTCTTCAATTAGCCTATTTCTCTCCAGTTGGAGAACTCTGCTCTCGTGCTGCACTAAGTTAAAGTTCTCCCTCAGTCCGTTGTGCTGAGTCTCCAGATTGTCTTTGTCTTCCTGAATTATGTACATTTTACGATTCAGTAATTTGCACTTTGCACTGAAAGTGTTGAAGTCTATCTGCAGACAATGGTTCTTCACCTTGTGTATTTCACTGGTTTTCTGAAGGGCGTCATATTTTCCCTGCAGTTCAGTGAATCTCTCAGAGTTCTCCATCATGTCGTCATCTTGCTTGTTTTCTGCCTGGACGACAGCCCTATCCTCCCTTTTCTGAGCTATTTCCATCACACCGGTAATGTCTTTTTGGTGGGACTGACTGACTGTCTCTTCCTCTATGAGGATCTCATTTAATTCAGGGATATCCTCCATTTTTTTGCAGAGTTTCTCGACATCAAGGGCCTTTAGGTCTCCATTATATTTCACATAAAGTGTTTTGGAGTATTTTATGACTTTATCACAAGTCTCTAACTCCCTGTTTAATCTCCCTATCTCACAGGCGTTCCTGCGTTGTCTAGTCATTTCACTATTCTGTTCTCCAGCCATCACTCTTTCTCTTTCTATAGGAAACATTTATTTTCGTTTGAAACAAATATATTTTGCACAAAGTAAGTTGTCTATTAAAAACAGAGTGTCCAATATGATAAATAAAATGGCGCGCTGAGAGCTAATGTCCTGCTTCCTGTCACGTAAGGATTGGGATCGGTAATGAAATAAGTCCGTCAGCCCAGCTGTTTATAGGAAATAAGATGAAAGCCAACATGTGACGGAATGCGATGACGTCATAGCCATCAAAGGCACAAATGGAATGTCCCGTCGTGTTTGTGGTTGCTAGGCAACATACGCAACTGCTTGGACTCCGCTGTTTACTTCAGGAAAACAGTGACATCACTTTGGAAGGCTAAGGGGCGGGACATCTCTAAGCGATTGACCAATCACAACAGAGCCGGCCAGCTAGCCAATGAGATCCCTATAATATGCTTGTTTTCTTTTACTAAAGTATTTGTAACTTTTTTTAATTTTAAAACTAAAGAAAACACACAAAGAGCCCCCACAAAGACTGTATGGGAGATCATTTTAAACTAATATAACAATAAAAAAAATTAAAATACTTTTTTAAATGTTTGCTTCTCTAGGTCTCCATATGCGTTTTCTATTTGTTAGCATTTTAATATAAATATATGTATGGAATAAAAATGACCACAGTAGCACGGTGCTAAATTCAGGCACTTAAAGGATCCTTACTTTATTTTGTGTGGTAATACAAAAGCATACAGAATTATAGAGATAGGAGAGACGATCCCTTTCATTGAGTTTCATTAAACCGTACACATAAAATGACTAATAATTACATACAAGCCTTTCCTCTGTGGCTACATCCACACGTACCCTCCCCCTACCCTACCCTCCCAACCTCCACCTCCACCAACAGCATGCATCCTCTCTGCTCAAAATCAGCTGCTCACACCTACTGGTATTGTTGGTAGTAAAAAACCCAAAAGTAAAACAGAAAAATAAGTATGCCATAAAACAAAAAGGGGATCATACAAAGATCGCACTCATCAGACCCGATGGAGGATTTTATATTGAAATAGATGTTTACCCACATCTACACAACAGTATGTTTTTAATCTAATAGGTTTTTTTAGTTTTGAAGGATTAATCAGGCGCCAAAGTTACCCTCCTTTTGTCTGCATGTATGAAACAATATAATATCTAATTTTGACATGTAAACTGAAAGGAACAACATATTGCAAGAGGGACACTTTGAAAGACGGGTCGGTTTACCCAAATTTACAAAATGCATCGCCTCACTTCCCCCTGTTGGTGTCCAGTGAATTCCCAGAGGGAGGTTCAACAGGGACGTTATCTTTAGTGCAAAATATTTCCAGGAAAAACAGTTTACAGTAAAGATTTTGGATTAGCAGGAAACTCTTGGAAGAGACGTAGCTTCAGAGAACCCTGAGCTCATCTGGAATGACAACTCAAGGGAGAAAGTGTCGACAACTGTCCGGGAGATGATGCTTGACCACTTTAAACATCAGAAGGATAATCCTGAGTGAACTGGAAATTGCCCGAGGACTTCACAGTGGCTTATGGAGCAGGGCAGGGCGAGCTAGACGTTGGTGGAGTCTTCCTGCGCATCTTTATTGATTATCTTTTAAGGAAATTCCATTTACCCCCTTTGTATTCAGATGAAAGTAACTAAAATAAAAACCCTTGTTGTACAGAAGAGGATTAGAGCCACTTAGAAAAAGCCAATTTTCTATCTTAAAACTGACAAAATCAAGAAAGAAAGTCAGAATTTGATTTAAAAACAAGTCAGAATGCAGAGAAAGAAAATCTGAATTTCAAATTTAAACTCAGAAATTGGAGAAAAACATGTCCATTTATTTCTGATTATCTCAATATGTACGTGGCCTTAAACGTCTTCCGCATAACTAAGAGCATTTGTAAAAAAAAGAAGTAATTTGGGTGAGTCGACCCTTTCACACTCACTGTCAATCTTGTCAACACTTAACAATAAAAATAACAACAGAAGCTTCTATATGTGGAATGATTTGTAAGTACTCTTTATAGCTGTAGACAAAATAAGTGAGATTTGTTTTACCATGTTTGCTAAGGTTCATGATTATTTAAATCTCTTCTGCTCGACCCAAGAAAATCCCCTTATAAATACGATCCTACCTGCTGTGCAAAAATAGTGGATAAATGGCAGACTACTCCAAGCAACATAAATATGGAAGACTGGTCTCACTCTGTAATAAACACAGGATGGACCCATTGCAACTAATAAAGACGTTTTCTTCATTTAGGTCTACGAGGATGTCCTGCGCTTCCTCCTCAAAACGCTCTGAGGAGGAACCGAGGAAAAAAAGGGATTTTAATGAGAAGAACATTCTGGTTTGCTAATTCCCAACACACGTGGGAATGAAAGGATGGAGTGCAAAGGGCATGAGGAGCAGAAAGACCTCTTTGCATTGGACCGGGATGTGGTCCGATCCTGTAGTAATGTGGAGATGTTTCCTTAGTGTCGAACCTGGTCTTCTTTCTCTCCACGACTGTTATCTAACCTTTGTTGGTGTGTGAGTCCAGTCTCGCACTGTGTGAAAGCAGTCGTTTTATCATTTAGAAATCGTCCCTTACTCGGTGAAGCCCACCACCACCGATCAGATTGGGTTTTTAATACGGACTGCCACCGAAACGCCATCCTGGGAATAAGATGTACAAACACTGGCTCCCCCCCCCAAAACCCAAAACAGATTGTCTCATTAAAGTGAAGTCCGTCTCATTAAAGCCGAAGTCCTTCAGATGATTAAATAACACACACGTTTTCATTTAGTGAAGGCGGCCACCACGGCCCACATGAGTTCGTTGACGTTGGGTTTGGCGCTCTCCTTCTCGGGCTCCAGCTCCAGCAGGGTGTGGACTCTCTTCATGCCCAGGTCGTACTGCTCGTCCTGCAGGGGGGCGAAGGCGTTCTCCAGGACGTCTGAGGAGTGGGCGAGGAGGATCAGAGAGAGGACCCTCTTGTCCATACGATGGGGGTCGTTCACCCACTTCTCCAGAACCGACTCCTGGACCTTCTTGACGAGGCGCTGCGGGGGGAAAGAACATCAACATGAGCGTCACAATGTGCATCACATGGTTCCAGGGTTCCTGCAGGTTTCACCAACTCAAATGTAAGACCTTTTTAAGACCTTTTTAAGACCACTTAACTGACCGTGAGATTGTAAAGCCTTTACCCCAAATGTTTCGACTAACCGTTTTTTTGCAAAAGGTGCAGCGGGCTTCAAACACGTTCCCCTCCACTGGTTTCAACCAAGCACTAAATTCAATGTTTTCCAACAAATACGGTTGACTTACGCTTCCCCATATTTATTTGTAAGTAGATTCGAAGATACCTGAGTTTCTGCTTGCTTGGTTGCTAGGTTACTAGCTGGGTGTTCTCCGATAAGGGGCCGGGGGAAACAAAGTTAATGATTACTGGTTCCATGTTGATTTATTTCAATACAGATTGTTGGGGGGAACTGAAAGGCTCTTACCGTACTGGTTACTTTGCAGCCCGGACATTTCCCCCAAAACACATTTAGACGCGATCGCAACACAGAAGTACCTTTCAAATCAGTACCTTTCAAATCCCATCATTTTTAAGACCTTTTAAATCATATTTAAGACATTTCTTATTTTTAAATCATATTTAAGACTTTTTAAGGCCTTAAATTCTGATTATCAAATGTAAGACTTTTTAAGACCCCGCGGGAACCCTGGGTTCAGCTGCTGTGCGTTCAGCTGGGTGAAACAATCCAACTTTATTTATATAGCACATTTAAAAAGCAGCATAAAAACATTTAGACTAAACCGATAGGACAAAAGGAAACTAATGTAAAAGCACCAGACAATAAAACCATACTTATAGCCACAGACTGAAAACCCTCATACATGATGTAAACACATTTTATAACACAAGCAAATAGAAAACAAGGAGAAAGCCTCAAGTGTGTTGCCTCTGAAATGCAGTGGAGTAAAAGTATATGCAACATTAAATGTCAAAAGGATGTCAAAATAGTACTTAAGTATAATACTTAAAGTTAATATCCTTTTTTCATTTCCCCACTGCTATAAGTAACATGTTATTCTGTTACTGCTAAAAGTTGTGTATTATGTTACCCTTACACTCTACCGACTATATGCTAACGTTAGCGACCTCAGCAGCTAGATCAAACATGCACTTTAGTCTCAGTTAGACTTTAACAGTAGCGCTGGGACTGTACGGGTCAAACATGCAGACATTAAACACTCTCATAAAGCTGACTGTTTGCACCCTCAAAGACTGCAACCACTACATTTAGAAGTATTTATGGCTATGTTACTTGCATCCTTTGGTTACTATAACAACCCTTTGTGAACACAGTTAGAAACACACTACATGTATACAGTTTTGTACATTTAACGTGTTTAGACTGTAGAGTGTAAATATGCACATTGAATTTATCTCGTTGCACCGTCACCGCTACTACCTCTGCTTTTACCAATCTTATTCATTGATTTGTGTCTATTTTTCTAAACATCTTGTAAAAGTGCACCACATTCAGACGGAGGAATGCACCGGGTTCCACTGTCTTTCTAGTAGCTCTGTAGCCCCATCCACGAGTGACGTTTCCACGTCAGGTATGTTATGTATGCCTCAATCTTCCTCCAGAACAACCGTTAGGCCTTTTGCAGCATACCTGTCTGCCCCACCTGTGTTGCTCTGTACCACTGTATTTATGCAGTATGAGTAAATACTTGTTTTTGTTTGTTTTTAGAGTACCGTTAAAGGACCGGATCGATAAGCGGTATCGATAAAAGTAGTAGTACCGTTAAAACCTTAACAATACCCATCCCTAGTCATGACGTTTTTACCTCTCAGTCAAGAGTCTCTAACAACATGAACGCAGGCGGATTTGTTTGCATTACATCTCAAGCTTAATGGACTTGTTTACCTGTTTGATGGTGTTGTTGGTGAGCGGGTGTGTGGTCATGTCGAACAGCAGGAAGTTCTGTTTCTCCGTGGTCAGGACGCCTTTCTCCACCAGGTTTTTGGCCAGACGTTCCCGCACGTTCCTCAGCTGGTAGTGAAGCTTCAGGGGATTCCAGGTCTCTCCTGGAGACAGCAGAGCATCCAGGTTAGGACTTTAAAAACACACTGAGAGACGTTTCTAACACGCTAAATGTCACGGTGGCTAGTTTCAAACTGATAACGCTGCTGCTTCTAGTTTATTATTAAAATACTGGCAATAACAGACACCATTACAGTGTTCATTTTGGCAGCTATTTTTGATTTAGTCTTAGTCTTTAGACGAAAATGGTTATTAGTTTTAGTCCTTTTTATCCTTCATAGTTTTAGTCGATGAAAATCATTACATTTTAGTCAAAATGTTTTCTCTCTTTAAACCAATTCAGGCAAACACAGTGAAGAGAGCGGAAATAATGATATTGCAAGTTAGAAACGTAAGATGCATTTTGACAGACAAGACGGACACTTGGGGGAAAATATGCTGCATTTTGAATGTCCGATAGTCCACCATTAACACCTTAGTGCCGTCTCGTCAACGAAAACTAAATATACATTTCGTCATAGTTTTTATTATCAAGAATCTATTTTTAGCTCGTCATCGTCTCGTCATGTAGAAAAACATTTTTCGTCATAGTTTTCGTTGACGAAATTAACACTGCACCATCAGCAGCAAAACCTGCCTTTCAAACTGCATAAATTCAACATACATATCGTATTAATACTCATAAACCACTGTATATATATTCTAATTCATGTAATCTATTTATTTCATTTTTATTGCACATTTGTACTTGAACTTCCTATGTTTACATAAATATTTTCATTCCATTTTATTATATATTTTATTGCACATTTTTACTTTAACTTCTTACAACACAACAAATATTTTAATTGCGTTTTTTTAAAATCTTTTTTTTGCAGTTTAACTTATTTAAAAATACTTATATATTGTTATTTTATTTGGATTATACATAAAGTACTTTGATCCTGATACATTGCATAGGATAAATGCATTTAAAGTCTATTTTATTCATCTCTACCAAATAAACATTAAATAAAAACTGCGTCTTCTTTTTCTTAATTTCTTATCTTCTGTAAGTTCCCAAAAAGCTAAAAGAAAATAGGTTTCTAAAATGTTACAGCTCTCAAAGTGAAAACATGTCACCCACATGTCTATACAATGTTAATATAATAATAAATTATATTTAGAGGCGCCTTTCAAAGCACCCAAGGACACCTTACAAGTCATAAATATTCTATGGAACGGTTTAAGACAGCACAAAAGGACCGTGTAGCACTACAGCGAGCAGGCTGATCTGAACAGGTGGGTTTCGAGGAGGGTCTTGAATGTTAACATGATTATCATCTAAGGTAAAGTCGTGTTTCGTCCCACCGCTGAGCAGCTCTATCCAGCTCTGCACGGTCTCTGGAGGCTGCGTGTCCTTGATGTGCTTCAGAGCCTCGTCCAGCAGAACGTCTCCTGTCGGCGCGTCAGACTTACAGATCACCTTCACAAACAGAACGAGAAGTGTTTCATTCAGCATGACGGGGAACAAACGTCTCACATCCTGTGCGAAGAGGAACCACACACACTCTGATACAACGCAGAGATCAGTTTCCCCGTAAGAAGATTAATCCCTACAGAGGAAACTAATCCTGCTGCTTACAGGAGCTGAAGAGTATCAAATGTCATATATATATATATATATAAATATAATGACATAACAAGAGCCAACAAGTACTGACAGGACAAGCATTAAAGATCAGAAACAAGAGGATTCAGTCTCGATATGTTCAAGAGCCTTTAACGATCCTAAGATTTGGGATCAAAAGCCATATTTACTTTTAGGAATGACTGCTGTTATGCTTCAGTCCACTTTTGACCCAGATAATACTGCCGTACATTTTATTATTTTAACTGCATTTTAAAATGAATACTTCTGTACTTCTGAGAGCATAGTATTTCTATCAGGGTTCCCGTTAGCCGGTAATTACCGTTTTTTTAGCTGGTAAAATGTATTGAAAAACGGTAAATTCAAAACCTGCAGGTCAAAATGTCCGGTAATAATGCCCATACAAAACTTAGATAACGTAGGCTCTCCCTAGACATTTTTCTCATTGATGTCAAGCTCGCCCGACGAGATGCAGTGGCAGTGATGAACAGCGCTCCGAGGCTATGGGGGTTTAACTTTTGCGACAGCTTGCAAAGTGCTCATTTATGAGTTCAGCGCGCTGTACCCTGACTGGGCTACACTGGATAAAATTGCCTGTGTTCTGCCCGTGTCAAGCGTGCCAGCAGAGAGGGGCTTCTCCCTGCAGAATCGTGTGAAGACATCACTGTGGAGTCATCTGGAGGAGGAGAGAGTGACGCGGCTTATGCGTATTGCAAGCTGCAAAGACACCTTGGACACGTTTAATTTCAGCTCGGCAGCAGAGGACTTTGCCGCAATGAAAATAAGGAGAAAGTAAAAAGTTACCTGGAAGCCCTACAGGGTAATGCCATGTAGCCTTTTGTTAAAACGGGCTACAGATGTTACAGGTGTTTTGTAATAGCCTACATTTTAGCGGCTAATGAGGTTTTGCTTAATGTTTCTGTTGTTCATTAAATAGTCAAACTGATATGAGGTCATTGTCATTCTTTCGTCAACCTAGGTGTACATTATAGTTGCGTTTGTAACATAGACTGTTATTGAAACATGACCGGTAAGTTTCGAATTTGTCCGGTAAAATAAATTCTTTCCAGACACTTGACCGGCAAGAAAAAATCCTAGCGGGAACCCCGGTATATATATATATATATATATATATAACCAACAGCTTGGTTGTAGGCAATACAAACCTTAATTCCCAGGCTCTTATAACAAGGCAACATGCAGTAAACCTAACATAAAATGAAAAATACATCAAATAGTGGAAGTAAAATGCAGGAATAAAAACTGCGTACACGTCTTCACAAAAAGATTCCCCAATTTGGGAAAACTATATAAAGATAATCTAAATCTCCTCCTCCTCTTCCTCCTCCTCCTCCTCTTCCTCACCTTCCTGGATAGCAGGCTCCTCCTCCTCACCCCACAGGCCTCCAGAGTGAGCCTCCCTGAGAGCGAGCTCCACCAGCATGCAGCCCCGCAACCCCGAGGAGATGCAGTCGTTCCAGAAGGACGTGTAGCCCTGAAGGGAGGGGGGGGGGGCATCAGAGAAGAGATGAGGATAGGTTTGAGAACAATCTGAATATTTTGACTGTATTATATGATGTTTTTTTGCACAAAGTGTTATTAGAATTGATGTTATTATATATTTTTAGAATGGTTTTAAAAATTGTATTATCTTGCGTGTCTTTTATTTGATCTAATAGCTGAATTGAAGTGTGTGTTCATACATGTACTATTTTACTTTTTATTTCTGGTGTTACTGGTTGACCTCACACCGTTACAACATTGTTGAAGAGACAATCACTGTGTGTGCAATATACACTTTAATATAGAATAGAAATGGTCTCACATGCAGAGCACACCGCACGCACAGCACACACAGTGACATGTGTTCTCTGCTTTTAACCCATCCTAGCACCAGGAGTCTGGTAGTAGGAGCAGTGGGCAGCTATTGTACAGCGCCGGGGAGCAATGGGAGTGGGGGGGAAGGGGGGTGTCCGGTGCCTTGCTCAAGGGCACCACGGCAGGGCAGGAGGTGAACTGGGACCTCTCCAGTAGCACTCCATATTTTAGGTCTGGTCGGGGACTTGAACCGGCGACCCTACAGCTCCCAGTCCAAGCCCCTACTGACTGAGCCACTGCCGGACAATTACGTGAAGCCATCGGCCCAAGAAAGACTTGATCCCATTGACTTACATTAGGAAAGAGACTCAATTATTTTAGGTTTAAAAGCTGTAAAATGCGCTAAAATGCATTAATTTGACAATGTATAGAATAAAAACTATTTATCGATGTTAATACCGGCTATCAAAACTGTTTTATATGTTCACTTACTTTCTTTATAATGCCGTTACATGTTATTTTATAAACGTGTGCTGCCTCTTAATTTAATGTTAGTCTAATAACTTCATTCTATTTATCTTTGTTGTTGTTTTTAAGATCCACATTTGTTCCGTCTTGTTTTCCGATGGTTTGTCACGTGGACAGCACTTCCTGTATACACATGTTATACAAATAAAGTTATTTCTACTGTCTTTTTATTTTATTATCATCATCTCGGGATCCATCATCTTCTCTCGTACTTGGAGTACTATTTTGTCATACTTGCACTCTACTTGAGTATTTCCGTTGAGTGCTACTTTGTACTTCTTCCCCCTTACATACTGGAACATTTATTGTACTTTTTACTCCACTACATGTATTAACACTAATAGTTCCCAGCTACTGTTTACATATTAAACACATGCCATTCTTTATGATATAATGCAGTTACATTTACAAACTTTCATATATCTGTAAGCAATTTAAATAAGTAATCATTTAATATGCACTAATACTTTATATAACAGCCATGGTGCATAATGGTACTTTTTCTCCTGTTACTTTAAGTACATTTAGCTGACAAGTATTTCTACTTTTACCAGAGGTGTAAAGTGACTAAGTACATTTACTCAAGAACTGTCCTTAAGTACAATTTTGAGGTACTTGTACTTTACTTGACTATTTCCATGTTATGCTACTTTGTACTTTTAATGATCAATCATTATAAAACATATCATATATATTATTCTGAAATGGACCAATCTGCACAATGACTACTTTTACTGTCGCTACTTTAACTAGATTTTGATGATAATACTTTTCTACTTTTACTTGAGGAACATTTTGAATGCAGGATTTTTACTTTAACAGAGTATTCCTACACTCTGGTACTTCTACTTTTACTCAAGTACAAGATCTGAGTACTTCTACTTTTACTCAAGTACAAGATCTGAGTACTTCTACTTTAACTAAGTACAAGATCTGAGTACTTCTACTTTTACTCAAGTACAGGATCTGAGTGCTTCTACTTTTACTCAAGTACAAGATCTGAGTACTTCTACTTTTACTCAAGTAAGATCTGAGTGCTTCTACTTTTACTCAAGTACTGTCCTTAAGTACAATTTTGAGGTACTTGATTTCCATGTTATGCTACGGTGTACTTTTACTCCACTACATGTATTTAATACCTTTAGTTACTTTACAGATCTGGATTACATTTTTTTTATTTTCTATCTTTTCATTTTATCATCATCATCATCATCATCTCGTGCACTAAAATCTGATTTGCACAAAAGTATGTGATATTAAATGTTGCGTGAGTTGCATTCGAGGCGGTGCAACTTTAGTTACATAACAGAATTCCTAAAAAGAACAAGGAAGGATAACAACTGGAGACTTCTTGTCTTGTTTTGAAAGAGAATTGCAGGAATGCGATCTAACCGGAGAGGATTCTGTGCAGATTCACAGAGCCTCCTGATCTACGTAGCAACAGAGGTTAGGCAACACGTCAGCGGAGGAAAGGAGGACGTGTTACAGCCTCCTTTCTCCTCACAAAGACTTCTAAAAGCAGCAGGACAACCAGGACATCCAGGTTCCTCAGAAGCACATGTCCTCCAGCTGTATGACTCTTAAATATCATAATGAAACGCTGCAGGACCAGAAAATCTAGGTTCCTCAGAAGCACATGTCCTCCAGCTGTATGACTCTTAAAGGGGACCTATCATGCAAAATGCACTTTGTGATGTCTTTTATACATACATATGTGTCCCCGGTGTTCCAGGGAACTCACAAAGTGTCAGAAAACACAACCCTCTCTCTTTTCCTCCATACCCAAATCTCTAAAAACAGGGCTGCAACGGATTTGATACGGGTGGATTTTTATTTGCACCTTTTTGACGTAATGTAGGTGCACTCCGCCTGATTGGTCAACTCTCCACCAATCAGGGGAATGAGAGGTTGGGCCATGTTGACTCTCCACTCGTAATCACAGCAAGCATGATAACATGACGCTCGTGCCGAGGCCGTGTCACGCCCCCCTCTTCCGCATGGGGGCGTGGTCAGCTGAATCAGACCTTGCAAAGACAGAGCTGGAGTGAGGCAAAATGAGGCATGGCTAAAATGCATGATCTGTTTCGTATTTTGAAAATTAAAACGTATTAATATACCTTATATATTATTTAAATATAGCATGATAGGTCCCCTTTAAATATAATAATGAAACGCTGCAGGACCAGAACATCCAGGTTCCTCAGAAGCACATGTCCTCCAGCTGTATGACTCTTAAATATCATAATGAAACGCTGCAGGACCAGAACATCTAGGTTCCTCAGAAGCACATGTCCTCCAGCTGTATGACTCTTAAATATCATAATGAAACGCTGCAGGACCAGAACATCCAGGTTCCTCAGAAGCACATGTCCTCCAGCTGTACGACTCCTTAAATATCATAATGAAACGCTGCAGGACCAGAACATCTAGGTTCCTCAGAAGCACATGTCCTCCAGCTGTACGACTCCTTAAATATCATAATGAAACGCTGCAGGACCAGAAATCTAGGTTCCTCAGAAGCACATGTCCTCCAGCTGTACGACTCCTTAAATATCATAACGCTGCAGGACCAGAACATCCAGGTTCCTCAGAAGCACATGTCCTCCAGCTGTACGACTCCTTAAATATCATAATGAAACGCTGCAGGACACTCAACCGGTTCAACAACAGGGAGGGGGAGGGAAAGGGAAATATGCAACAGAGCAGGTGTCTCTAATTCACTCACAGAACATTTATCTAGGGAGTCGTCTGAGTTGAGCTGCCAATTGTCCTACAGGTGTTAGTGTCATATATCTATGCTGTTATTAGTGTGAACGTTATCTTATTTTATGGTTTGATAAAGTTCCGGTTTATACTTTGTTTAAAGTTAATACTCTACGAGGGGGTGGTTTATTTTGACTGCTTTTGTCTTTGTCTGTCATAAAAACAAATGCAAATCAACCAGCATGAAATTGCAATCAAGTTTAGTATTTGGAAAACTGGGGGTTCATTTTATGTCTTTTTCTTTTTATATTAAATATATGGTATCTTAAGTTATTGGAAGAGCATAACTTAAGATTTGTATCGCCATAACTACACTGTAGCTTAAGTGCACATGACAAATACAACCTTTCAATCGTTGTAATTATCTTTTATTAGTAGTAGGTCGGTCTATTATAGTGATATCTAACATTGTATTTCATATTTATAATAAAATATGCTACTGTTGTTGACATGCTACTGCAATAATAGTACAAGAAAATCAAGTAAAGTACAGATAAAGCTACCTCTTTTAGTCCAAATATCCACATACATATTTATTCCTGCAACTGGGTTATTTATATTAAGTAAAGAGCATAACACTTAACATTTTAAATGCAAAAACTACACTGTAGCTGCTTTGCATGTTAAAAAAAGATAGGGATTCCCTAAGGTGCGGATCTACATCCGCATGCATTCAAAGCCTCGTAATTCCCAGCACTCAGTCTGAAGGTGCAGCTTGTTAACTTAGCTGACGTGTTGGTTGCACACTTTTTTTTTTTTTTGCACTCAAGACTACTTCCAGGTTGGAAAGGTGTCACGTAGAGGCTTCTGGCGACATGTCAGGAGTAAAAAAGGGTAGCCCAGGTAACCTCAAAGTACACCACTACAGCTTGGAAGAAAGTTAACGAGGTAATGAACTTAACGGGGGATAATCGCTTTCAATGAGCCCGTGTGTTTACGAGCAACACCTGAGTTACTACAATACATTTAAAACATGCATTGTGGAGAAGATACTTAAACGAATATTAAGCAACCTTTAAATAACCCTTAAATAACGACATTTCTAACCTCTGTGAGTAAATAAACCTGAGAGAATGGATGTATAACGAGAAGTGGACACTCTGTTCATTCCTACGAGAGCTGCTCAGTGGCGTTTGAAGCCCAAAATGAAGCGACTGTAGATCCAGAAAGTACCCGGATCATGCTTACTGAGCATGCGCAGTTGAGTTTTCCCTTAAGCCCCGCCTCCGATCTCCCTCTCTCGGCTCAGTCCAATGTATGGGGAGATAAAATAACTCTGGATTCAGTTTTTAGCAACTTTTTACAACTTTTAAAACCCTAATGATTTAAATAAGGACTATACAAGTGTTTTATTAGCTAAAATAATATTATACGCTGATCTACAGACGTCTCTTTCCCCAATGTAAGTCAAGGGGAAAAGGTATTTTTGGGAAGTACATTTTCTCTAGTACTTAGAGTATCATTTTGTCATACTTGCACTTTACTTGAGTATTTCCATTTAGAGCTACTTTATACTTCTTCCCCCTTACATATCGGAACATTTATTGTACTTTTTACTCCACTACATGTATTAACACTAATAGTTACCAGCTAGTGTTTACATATTAAAACACATGCCATTTTTATAACAGCCATTGTGCATAATGGGTACTTTTACTCTTGCTACTTTAAATACATTTAGTTAAAGTATTTCTACTTTTACCAGTGGTGTAAAGTAACTAAGTAGATGTTCTCAAGTACTGTTCTTCAGTACTATTTTGAGAGACTTTTTGCTACTGTGTACTTCTACTCCACTACAATTCAGAGGTTAATAGTGTACTTTTACTCCACTACATGTATTTAATACCTTTAGTTACTTTACAGATCTGGATGAATGATGTGAAATATAATCAAGTGTTAAATCAGACTTGAGTTCCACCTGGAGTAAATTCACAAGCTACCCTGCAGTATACAAAGTCATTCAAACTAGCTGCACCTTTACCAGCTTTGAGAACACTTTCATGATCAATCATCATAAAACATATCATATATATTATTCTGAAATGGACCAATCTGCACAATGACTACTTTTACTGTCGCTACTTTAACTATATTTTAATGAGAATACTTTTCTACTTTTACTTGAGGAACATTTTGAATGCAGGACTTTTACTGTAACAGAGTATTCCTACACTCTGGTACTTCTACTTTTACTCAAGTACAAGATCTGAGTACTTCTCTTTTACTCAAGTACAAGATCTGAGTACTTCTACTTTTACTCAAGTACACCATCTGAGTACTTCTTCCACCTCTGACTTTTGGAGGCTGCAGTACCACCGTTTGACCACTACGGTGATTCTCAAAAATCGGCTTCAACGGTCGGCGCTCTTCCAACGGTCGGTTTGCAACGTAAACAGTGAGTTAGCTTAGTTTAGCTTAGCCTTGTTGACGGGATTAAAACCCTCACCTCCTGATCCTTGAGGCCCAGCAGCAGCACCTCCTCCATCAGGGTCAGACGGGTCTCCTTAGAGTCCCCCTTGTCGTCCTGCTCCTGTTCGTCCTCCTCCCCGCAGCGGCGAGCCTCGTCCTCTTCCCCGCCGGACTCCCTGTCGTTCTTCCGCTGGACGAGGCCCGAGGTCCTCTGCTTCAGAGAGGCCATGGCTGTGAAACTCGAGCAGATCCCGAAGAGAAGCGCCTACCTGGAGCGACCGGAGAGCCCCGCAGCATGTAGGGTGAGTGTTAGAGGTGAGAACCGGGGAAAACGGCCCACAGGTCGGATAAAACTCTCAGCCGTTTGACGTGAAGCTCAGCTCCGGATTCCTGCTTCGGATCTGCCCACTTCCGGAGCCAACATGGCGGCCGCCGGGTGGCAGTGGCTGGAGTGACGTCACGTTGCTGGGCTGAACCGTCTGAACCGGACAGTGAACGCATCTTAACTGCTGGCTAGGTGCAGCAGTGAAGTATAATTCACAACACATTACAAGTCCTACTTAACTTGTCGAGGTACTTTACCTGAGTATTTTCACTTTACTCCATTTCTACTCCACTACATTTTTTGAAGACATTGTTGTAGTTTTTACTCCATACATTTACTTGACAGCTATAGTTTATCTTTTATTGATTTCTCAGTTGTTATTCCCAAACCAAGAGATACAAAGCATGTATATGCGGTTCAAAGTCACAACGTGATGATATATACAGCACACGCTTAAAATCAACATTTCCATTTCGAAATGTTTTAGAACTTTAAACATCACAAAATCGCTTTAAAAAAGTCGATAGGGTCAATAAAAGTAAACAAGTGGTATAACAAAACAAAGTTAGTAACAATGATTACATTTTAAAAACGAAAGCTGTATAATTGATTAAAGTAATAAGACAGACAACATTTTCTTTATTTTAATTTCCTTTTAGAAATATAGTACGATAAACTCTTGGACTAATTATTGGAAAACTACAAAATATATACGACAGGAACAGTTGATATTATTTGAACAAACCATAATGCAGTACAGCCTGTCAGCACCAGGTGGCAGTCTACGTGCAGGAATTACAACTTTCTTAAATAATCTGTCAGACTGTATATATATTATTAATAAATAAGAAGGAAACAGATGCTTCTGGATGCTAAAAACAAGAATCTGCAAGAACAACCTCTCATGTAATCCGTTTCTATTTTAGATAGGATCAGAGACTGCACATTGCAACCAATTAGAGTAAATACGATTATACATTTTCCTGAATACAGGCTTCTAATAAACTCTATAGTTCCTTAATGTTAATATATACATTGCACCAGTGTTATTTCCTAACTCTCGATGTTAGTTGAGCGTCTCTCTCTCTGCAGTCTGCATGCTGTTGGCTTGAGTGTTATTATGGGAACACTTTATCATTGGCAGAGGTCCATTGTTTACGATGACGCAGAAAATATAGTCCTAAACGTCCTCCACTTAACCTCACTCTCCGTCCATCTCATCAGTGGTACTGTGCTATCAGGCAGGACAGGAGGTGGGAGAAGGAGAAGTCTTTTGCTTCGCTATAGCAGGAAATTGCAGGTGTAATTTATACATATTAACGAGCTAGTGTGCACACACCTGGGCCTGAAACTAGACCAGCGAAATGCATTGTAGAGCTAATTAGTGATATCAGTTACACCTGTGTGTTTTTCTGCTATCATGTCAAAAAGTCTGCAGGTAGAACAGTTGCCAGGCAGATGTTGGCAATGAAAATCTCATCCTCCTCCTCCAAATATAGGTTAAAAAGTACAATAAAGTTGTAAAATGCATTAAAAAGTTAACTATATACGTGCAAAATCGAACGAGGTGACAGAATGTAAAATGACATACAGTATGTTGAATAAAATACTTGTTTTTAAGATAATATATACCAATATGTGTACTGTAAACAGATGCATGTGCTAAAATGAAATATGTTAAGAGTTCTTGTATTATTATAACATACACTTTTTGTGCTGGTAGCTCCAGACTTTTAGAAACACATGTGAAAAGAACCCAGTAACCTCTAGTGGCCACGCTAACAGGCCGTGCAAATCCGAATAATGTAGTTTCATGCTTGGAGTAGTAGTGAGCAGCAGTGTTGTAGTGCATGGCTTCAAACATTACAGAAGTCAAGATATTGGTGCCTGTCCTGCAGAAAACATACTATCCTGAGACAAAGAACAACAACAAATCATAAAACATGCTCCCTGATGTCCAGAGTTACTCTAAACTGAAAATCTAATGACGTTATAGGTCAACTCATGACTGTATGGATGCACGATGATATCAGCACGGCATCTGCACATAAAGGATTTAAAATCAAATGCCAGCTTCAGACAGAAATGATTGGTTTAAGATGTATTTCTAAAAAGCAGATTAGAGAGATCTATGTTTACCAAATTTAAGAGTAATTGACTGAAAATATAAAAAACTTCTTTATGCATAACTGCCGAATACTGGAGGAAGTATTTAGATCCTTTAGTAGCAGTAGCTGTACAAACGCTTCATTAAAAATCTTGCGTTTCTGTACTTATATAGCGCTTTATCAGGTCTTCACCACACTTCATATAATCTAATTTGACATTGCTCTGTATTTTACTTAAAGGTCCCATGTCATGCTTTTCCGGTTATTACCCGTCCCCTTGTGTTATGAAGCTTTTTCTGCATGTAAACGGTCTGCAGAGTCACAAACCCTCAAAGTACACCCTGTAGGAGTAAAACTCTAACACAGAAAAGACCAGTCTATGCTGCCCCAGAACGCCTCGTTGGAAAATTCTCTTTTTCTTCCTGGGTACAGTGACGTGCCCATACCCAAATGGACCAATCCGTGGAGCCGTTACGTTACGTCCGCGGAGCCGTTACATTTGGACCAATCCGCGGACTTCTCACACACACACACACACACACACACACACACAACACACACACACACACACACACACACACACACACACACACACACACACACACACACACACACACACACACACTCAATCTTTTCTCAGCTGCAGCTCCGCCGATTTCTCCTCCCTGAGACGGCGGGACGCGGTGAGTCTGTGAGTCGGTGTGTGAGCACACACACAAACTCCCAGCCAGGCTGCGGGTGTGTGTGTGTGTTCGGGCTGGGTTTCGCTGTGTCTCGCTGTCTTGCAGACGGCCACTGGGCTCACAGGGAGGGGGGGGCAGGAGCTCCAACAAGCCGTTTAGGACAGAGAGTGAATACACATACTATACAGAGATGCTGTATGAGAAACCAATGTGAGTTTGGAAAATTGCACAATATAAATCTTTTCTAGTAGACCTCAACAATGGAATTATGATCAGTAGAAATGGCCATGACATGGGACCTTTAAACTGATCTTTAAATATCAAACCATGGTGACCATGATTGAGTTTAAAACCATTGTGGAATCTATTGAGTCTAGGCTGTCTGTGTTATGATGTGTTATCTGATCATTTTAATGTCAATCATATGATATATGTTAACTAGAAGCTCTGTGTTCCTGCTATTCTTGGCCAGCTCTCCCTTGTAAAAGCAGAATTTGATCCCGATGGGACAAAGTTAAGGAGTAGTAGAAAGTAGCAGATAAACAATGAAGTAAAGCTCAAACACTGGTGAGCAAAACAAATGTGTTTCTCCTCCAAGTGAATCCCTGCTTTGTTCACATGAAACTTTGCTATTAAAGTCCTCAAACATCCCAACAGAGATGTCAAAAGTACACACATCCTTTACTCAAGTAGAAGTACAGATACTCGTGTTTAAAAATACTCTGGTAAAAGTAGAAGTACTGACTAAACTTCTTTACTCAAGTAAAAGTAAGAGGGCTTTGAAATGTACTTCAGTAAAAAGTACCCATAACTAGCAGCTGTTTTAAAGAGTACCTGACCTCCCTTTATATTAATAGAACAATAATGTCATTGTTAGCTAATGAATGTTTCCACGCTGAACAACGGCAACATGACAACGTTTTCATTGGTCCCTCTTCTTTAGAGAAGACCAGGAAATGATGGATACACGGATCGTGTTCAAATCAATAGGCACGCAATGACTCTAAATAATAATGATCACGCCACCAAACACACATTCAAACTAAAGGAACCAGCCTGTTTGAACATGGAAGAAGTAGAAAGTTCAGGTATTTGGGTTCAACATGTAAGAAGTAGAAAGTACAGGTATTTGTGTTCAAAGTGTAAGAAGTAGAAAGTACAGGTATTTGGTTCAACATGTAAGAAGTAGAAAGTTCAGGTATTTGGGTTCAAAATGTAAGAAGTAGAAAGTACAGGTATTTGGGTTCAAAATGTAAGAAGTAGAAAGTACAGGTATTTGTGTTCAAAATGTAAGAAGTAGAAAGTTCAGGTATTTGTGTTCAAAATGTAAGAAGTAGAAAGTACAGGTATTTGTGTTCAAAATGTAAGAAGTAGAAAGTTCAGGTATTTGTGTTCAAAGTGTAAGAAGTAGAAAGTTCAGGTATTTGTGTTCAAAATGTAAGAAGTAGAAAGTTCAGGTATTTGTGTTCAACATGTAAGAAGTAGAAAGTTCAGGTATTTGTGTTCAAAATGTAAGAAGTAGAAAGTTCAGGTATTTGTGTTCAAAATGTAAGAAGTAGAAAGTACAGGTATTTGAGTTCAAAATGTAAGAAGTCAAAGTAAAAAAGTTGTCAGAAAAATAAGTAGTGGAGTAAAGTACTGATACCAGAAACATGTACTTAAGTACAGTAACAAAGTGTTTGTACTCCACTACTTCCCACCTCTGCATCCCAAACAGGTCACAAGTTACAAACACTGTCTGCTCCTCTGACGTTAAGGAGGCCTTAAAAATTCCTCTGAGAGATAATTCTCCAGACGTTTGGAAAAATGTAAACATTCATCTGAGCAGGACCGTCGCCCTACTCTCGTGACCACCTAGGTAGAAAATTTGCAGACAGTCCAAGATGAGCGAGCATTACATCATCAGGTCTGGAATAATCTAATGAGTCTCCTCCTGCAGAAGTCTGTGTGCAGAGAGAAAGGTTTAATAATGCAATAACAGCCTCAGAGAGCTCATTCATTACTGGCCTGTCCTTTTTTTATTAGGAAATCCTTAACTAGATTCCTTCATATTCATGTACATTTATCCATTTGGATGTTTCCGTCTCTGCTCTGTGATTTATTTGCATCACTTCCTCTTGTCCCCAATGTCCTTTTGAAACGGGAAAAAAGGTATTTTATGTACGCAATTCTTTAAGCGGCGGAAGGTGTCGGCACGGCCGAAAAGACACGACTGTGCAGGACACACCAATCTGAGTAGGGCGACAGGACGCTCATCGACGGCCAGACATCTATCGACATCTATCGACACCGAAAATCGCCCTTTAGGGAATAATTTGCGTCCTCTTTCACCCTCTGACACAGATGCTCCAACCTTGATCAACCGTTATCCCCTTAAGGAGGGGCTGCCCTAGCAAGTTGTTGTTGTTACCAGTTTGTGACCGGGCAACTCTCGGTCAGAGATAGTCATTGTTGTGGGACACCTGGAACACATCCTTCTCGGGGTGTAGATGACCCCGAGCCATAACCAACAACTAAAGTTGATTCAGTTTCCTCAGCTGTTTAGTCTAACTAATGAAGAGTGTTGATTACCCTTAGCGGAACTAGTTAAAACCTCTACGAGAGGAAGGTTTCTTCAGGATTGATTGTGGCATCATCCGTGTGGTCAGACCGTGCCCTATGACTTGTCTTGTGAATTCTCCGGCCGAAGCTCCAAATACCGTCAGTGTTTGACATCAAAGCTCCAGCTCTCCTCGTGTCTCTCTGAGTCCTGACTCCCATTGCTTCAGAAGTTTCCACCACACAAAAAGAACAAAACTAAATTAAGACAAAGAATGATTTCAGATTTAGGTTCAGATCGCTTCTTTGTTGAGTTTAAAAAATACATATTCTACTCAGAAGGATAATTATATGTATTATTTGGATATTTTAATCCAGAAGCTAAAATAATGAACTTAATGCATTTTGGTACAGTCCAATAAAAAAATAAGTAGTTTCCAAATCTTTGAATGCAAATATCCGACTTGATTGAAATGTCTCCTGACATAAAAGCCCATCGCCTGCCGCCCTACTGACACTATTAATAAACCTCGGCCTCCCGGTGAAGCCTTCCACACATCTTTAGTTTCCAATGGACCCAACAAAACATCTGTATTCCTCACTTTGTACATTTCTCAGTGATCCCGCGGTTCGAGGGGCCTGAATCACTCCCCAGAGCCCAGAGGAGGCCACACTCAGGCCCATATTGGAGCCATTTCCTGTCTCTGGCGTGGGCAAAGGGGTTGACCCCCAGTGACCCCTTTCTATATAAATGCACAGGAACACACTCACACATGTACACACTCTTTTAACACAACACCCCCGCTGACAGAACAAGGGAGTCACTTACCATCGTAGCGCTGTAAGTGAATTACAGAAAAATTGGACGCTTCTTATATTGCTGCATCTCACTGGAGAAAATGGCAAGGAAAATACAATTATATTTAATAGGTTGTGATATTCAAAAAACCCAGGGAATACAAGAAGGCTGAGAAAAAGCAGAATCACAATTTGGGGATCATGTGTGTGTAGAGCGCTCGATAAGGAAGATCCTATCGGTTTCAGGCAGTAATAAGAAATAATTGGAGAATTAAAGGTCACATCTGCACATCATGTTTTAAATCTGGTGTGAAACAGAAGCTGATGATAGCTGCACGTCCAAGGACAGGCTTCCTCTTATATATCGTCGTAGTAGTAATACCACTAAACAATAAAAGAAAGTGCAAGAATAATGAGGCGAAAAGCAGCAGTATGGAGTGTCTCTACTTTAAAGAGTCCTCTCCTGCTGATGTTCAGGTGTATATCAGTATGTAGTGTCTCTACTTTAAAGAGTCCTCTCTGCTGATGTTCAGGTGTATATCAGTATGTAGTGTCTCTACTTTAAAGAGTCCTCTCCTGCTGATGTTCAGGTGTATATCCGTACTGTATGTAGTGTCTCTACTTTAAAGAGTCCTCTCCTGCTGATGTTCAGGTGTATATCAGTATGTAGTGTCTCTACTTTAAAGAGTCCTCTCCTGCTGATGTTCAGGTGTATATCAGTATGTAGTGTCTCTACTTTAAAGAGTCCTCTCCTGCTGATGTTCAGGTGTATATCAGTATGTAGTGTCTCTACTTTAAAGAGTCCTCTCCTGCTGATGTTCAGGTGTATATCCGTATGTAGTGTCTCTACTTTAAAGAGTCCTCTCTGCTGATGTTCAGGTGTATATCAGTATGTAGTGTCTCTACTTTAAAGAGTCCTCTCCTGCTGATGTTCAGGTGTATATCAGTATGTAGTGTCTCTACTTTAAAGAGTCCTCTCCTGCTGATGTTCAGGTGTATATCAGTATGTAGTGTCTCTACTTTAAAGAGTCCTCTCCTGTGATGTTCAGGTGTATATCCGTATGTAGTGTCTCTACTTTAAAGAGTCCTCTCCTGCTGATGTTCAGGTGTATATCAGTATGTAGTGTCTCTACTTAAAGAGTCCTCTCCTGGTGATGTTCAGGTGTATATCAGTATGGAGTGTCTCTACTTTAAAGAGTCCTCTCTGCTGATGTTCAGGTGTATATCAGTATGTAGTGTCTCTACTTTAAAGAGTCCTCTCTGCTGATGTTCAGGTGTATATCCGTATGTAGTGTCTCTACTTTAAAGAGTCCTCTCCTGCTGATGTTCAGGTGTATATCAGTATGTAGTGTCTCTACTTTAAAGAGTCCTCTCCTGGTGATGTTCAGGTGTATATCAGTATGGAGTGTCTCTACTTTAAAGAGTCCTCTCCTGCTGATGTTCAGGTGTATATCAGTATGTAGTGTCTCTACTTTAAAGAGTCCTCTCCTGCTGATGTTCAGGTGTATATCCGTATGTAGTGTCTCTACTTTAAAGAGTCCTACAAGAAGGCTGAGTAAGTTAAAGAATAATGAGGCGAAAGGACGAAAAGCAGCAGAATAACGCTGTTTTCAACATCTTCTCCATCTCCGCACAATTACTGGAAGTGCTCTGCCTTTTCCCCATTCACAGTGACATGAATAATAAACATAACAATGAGGCAATGCATCTACAGCTTATAATGCAATCACCAAAGAGTAATTTCACTGTAACAGCAGAGGCTCGAATACATTGAAAGCTTTTTTTATCTAGAAAACACATCAGTGAGGAAGTGTTGGGCTGAAGTCATTTCTCAGGGTCAGAAAGACACTGAAAAAAACACGGAGAAGATTAATTTGAACTTGTATGACCTAATACCTCCACCAAAGAGGCCATGTTTACGTCTCGATTTGTCTGTCTAATCATCTGGATAATGGAAAAAACTACTTGCACATTTTGCAGGAAATTTGGTGGAAGTGTGTAGCATGGTACAAATTTGGAACAGTTTCATTTCACTGAACACATTTTTTTCTGAGGACCTATTTTGCAACATGAAAGCTAAGTGTAGAGCTACATTTAGCCGGTGGAGACCAAGACAGAGCAACAAGAGACAAGATATGGACTTAAATTCAAAGTGTCTAAAGTAGCTGATTAACATAGTAGGTAATAAGAGTCTACAGTCTGTTTAAAGCGACTACAACTGATATTTTTATGTGAAAAAAGTCGCTGGTCGTGATGAATTTACAGCGAATTGTCAGCGAATCTGCTGCTTAGTTTTAGCTCTCGTTCAGCTGTGAAATGTTCAGTTTCAGTGACGCCCATCGCTCTATCGCATCATTTTCAGACTTTAAAACCCAGCTGTACACTACTGCTGCCTAGGTAGGCTAGGTTGTGAACAAAAATGGATTATTCAGCAGCTAAATAGACAGATATTTAGACCAAAAACTGGCTAGAAGAGAGAAATGTGGGCTTGTTTTCATATCAGGTGGAAACAAACCTGACATGTAATGAATGCTAACGTGTCTCTGTAACTGCGATGTTTAAAGAAAAACTGTTTGCTAACAAGTTCACCATAGGTCAATGTGGTACCCCCCCCCCCCTTCCCCAAGGTCCAATTTGCCAAGATACACTGTGACACATTCTATTGCTTAGAATCATTTCAAGAGAAGTCCGTCTTTGACTACGTGCATAATCTTAAAATCAGTGTGTTAGACCCTTTATTTTGTGTGTGTAAGAATAGTCGTTATTACTTTTGCAACCTAGAAATGTTAATGTATTTTTCTCTTTAGCCTCTCTAAGTGTGATTCCCAACGCGATCTCCCTTTCCTCCTGCTGGATTTCTGCAGGAAGTCTTTAACAATGGGACCCCCGGAGGTCTGAAGCCCAGCTGTAAGAAACTCTACACACGCACGCACGCACGCACGCACGCACGCACGCACGCACGCACGCACGCACGCACGCACGCACGCACGCACGCACACAACAACACACACACGTAGACACACATCTGCAGTCTGCACGGAGAAAGTAAAGCCGTCCATTAACCAGAACATTAAGTAGGACCCTCCATTGTTAGTATGAAAAAAACCAAACAAGAGTTGACAGACGAGCGACATTATTCAGAAGAGATTAGAGAGCAGGAACAGCTGACCTCTCGGTGAAAAGGAAACCCCTGCTTAGTTTAAAGAGTCCTCTCCTGCTGATGTTCAGGTGTATATCAGTATGTAGTGTCTCTACTTTAAAGAGTCCTCTCCTGCTGATGTTCAGGTGTATATCAGTATGTAGTGTCTCTACTTTAAAGAGTCCTCTCCTGCTGATGTTCAGGTGTATATCAGTATGTAGTGTCTCTACTTTAAAGAGTCCTCTCCTGCTGATGTACAGGTGTATATCAGTATGTAGTGTCTCTACTTTAAAGAGTCCTCTCCTGCTGATGTTCAGGTGTATATCAGTATGTAGTGTCTCTACTTTAAAGAGTCCTCTCCTGCTGATGTTCAGGTGTATATCAGTATGTAGTCTCTCTACTGGGACATGTCTCCATGCTTTCATGTTCAGAAATCTCTTTAAAAAGCACCTCTTTTCACTCTGGACACTTTGTCTGCATACAATATGTTTACTTTAGTTTAAGTAACATTTCCTCATTATAATACTTAATCAAAACCTTTCCAAAGTTTTGTTGCGACTCTAAATGTTGTAAAAGATCGAAATACCTGCCACGCCAAAGTGCCTGTAGTGTTGAAAACCCCCCGTTTTGCTTCACATTTAGCCGATGAAACCATTAATCCTGACCAGATGACTTGTGGCTGCGGTCAGAGGCCACCTGATGTTTACCCCACTGAAAAGAATTGGATTTGTGGTTGAAGAAGTCAAGTCACAGTGAACCTGATGAGGAGGCATGGAGACCTTCTGCTCTTCATCACCAGAAGGGTCAAACACACATGCACGATATTCCCTCTGCAACATATATACCTGAAAACATTCGACCCCCGGGGTCCTGAGTTCATATTCACACCAGGAGACATGTTGGAGCGAGGAAAAGTAAATCTGTCAGAGTTATCCTCAGAGAAATAACACCAGAGTCCAAGACAATCTGTTAAAGTCAGAGATGGCACAAGTACACACATCCTTTCCTCAAGTAGAAGTAGAGATACTCGTGTTTAAAAATACTCTGGTGAAAGTAGAAGTACTGACTAAACTTCTTACTCAAGTAAAAGTAAAGAGGGCTTTGAAATGTACTTAAGTAAAAAGTACCCATAACTAGCAGCTGTTTTAAAGAGTACCTGACCTCCCTTTATATTAATAGAACAATAATGTCATTGTTAGCTAATGAATGTTTCCATGCTGAACAACGGCAACATGACAACGTTTTCATTGGTCCCTCTTCTTTAGAGAAGACCAGGAAATGATGGATACACGGATCGTGTTCAAATCAATAGGCACGCAATGACTCTAAATAATAATGATCACGCCACCAAACACACATTCAGACTAAAGGAACCAGCCTGTTTGGAACATGGAAGAAGTAGAAAGTACAGGTATTTGGGTTCAACATGTAAGAAGTAGAAAGTACAGGTATTTGGGTTCAACATGTAAGAAGTAGAAAGTACAGGTATTTGTGTTCAAAATGGAAGAAGTAGAAAGTACAGGTATTTGTGTTCAACATGTAAGAAGTAGAAAGTGCAGGTATTTGTGTTCAAAATGTAAGAAGTAGAAAGTACAGGTATTTGTGTTCAAAATGTAAGAAGTAGAAAGTACAGGTATTTGTGTTCAAAATGTAAGAAGTAGAAAGTTCAGGTATTTGTGTTCAAAATGTAAGAAGTAGAAAGTACAGGTATTTGTGTTCAAAATGTAAGAAGTAGAAAGTACAGGTATTTGTGTTCAAAATGTAAGAAGTAGAAAGTTCAGGTATTTGTCTTCAACATGTAAGAAGTAGAAAGTACAGGTATTTGTGTTCAAAATGAAGAAGTAGAAAGTACAGGTATTTGTGTTCAACATGTAAGAAGTAGAAAGTACAGGTATTTGTGTTCAACATGTAAGGAGTAGAAAGTTCAGGTATTTGGGTTCAAAATGTAAGAAGTCAAAGTGAAAAGTCGTCAGAAAAATAAGTAGTGGAGTAAAGTACTGATACCAGAAACATGTACTTAAGTACAGTAACGAAGTATTTGTACTCCACTACTTCCCACCTCTGGTTAAAGTTGTATTAACAATACATTAAATTACTTTTTCATGTATCCTTTTAAGCACATACATACACACTCAAAAGTAAAACAAAGGATAGGACAGTTTTACATGTTTTAAATGTTGTAATTGGCCAAGGTGCATTCAAATCAGGTGGGTTTCGAGTCTACGACAAAATATATATTATTTAAACTTTGCAAACTCTCATTTTTATCATCTCATGCCCTGCAGATTCTTTCAATCAGACAGTAACATAATCTCCTGTTTAGTTACTCTGGCACAAGGTGTATTGTTCCTGTGTGTGTGTGTGTGTGTGTGGTGTGTGTGTGTGTGTGTGTGTGGTGTGTGTGTGTGAGTGCATTTGATTATGTGTGTGTGTGTGTGTGTGTGTGTGTGTGTGTGTGTGGTGTGGTGTGTGTGTGTGAGTGCGTTGATTATGTGTGTGTGTGTGTGTGTGTGTGTGTGTGTGGTGTGTGTGTGTGTGAGTGCGTTTGATTATGTGTGTGTGTGTGTGTGTGTGTGTGGTGTGTGTGTGTGTGAGTGTGTTTGATTATGTGTGTGTGTGTGTGTGTGTGTGTGTGTGTGTGGTGTGTGTGTGTGTGAGTACGTTTGATTATGTGTGTGTGTGTGTGTGTGTGTGTGTGTGTGTGTGTGTGTGTGTGTGTGTGTGTGTGTGTGTGTGTGTGTGTGTGTGTGTGTGTGTGTGTGTGTGTCGTATATATATATGCCACTGACAGTGTTCAGCTTTACCACCTCTGACAGCCGACTGCTAAACATTTCTCCTCGTTACTCTGCATCGATGAGATGGCAAAAGTAGATGCCTTGTACAATTCAAACAGAGGCTATAATGTTACACTGAAACCATATGAGGGAACATACCATACACTCACAGAAACAGGCACAGAAAGAAGGAGGAAGGAAATGTTAAAACACCTTTATTATTGTGGATAAATCTTTAAAAAACAAACATGTTTTCACCACTCTAGGTCTTTAGGGATTATTTTCCCTTGAAAAGCCTTGAGAAAGACCTTTATTTCCTTCCTTACTGCTTGTATTTTGCATTGCATCCTGTTTATTCTGTTTCACAAGAACACACGACTTATTTTACATCCAAGGTCGAGTATACAGAGCAACCAGTCATATATATTACCCACCATTAACTTACAGAAAGTACTGCATGTTACTAAATGCTATGTTGGTAAGTTCCATATAGTCTTCCATTCTGTATATTTTGCAATCTACTAGAAGTAAATGAGTGCATATGAAGAGGTAAGAGAAGCATTTCCTTATTTTTCAACTGCTACATTAACTTCTACTTGCTTACTCTTACACCCATCTCTTTAATCTCCATCTCTCTGTCTCTCTTACTTACTGAATCTTCTTAAAGGTCCAGTATATCGTATTATTTTAAAGATACTTTTTGCATTTCTGCTTCTTGGTGATAAAAGGTAGGGGGGAGAAAGAGGCGATAACATGAGGTCCCACCAGCTGTGTGCGTCACTTTTTAGTGCCCCTGGTCTCCCAGCTGTGTGCATCACTTTTAAGTGTCCCCTGGTCTCCCAGCTGTGTGCGTCACTTTTAGTGTCCCTGGTTTCCCAGCTGTGTGCATCACTTTTTAGTGTCCCCTGGTCTCCCAGCTGTGTGTGTCACTTTTAGTGTCCCCTGGTCTCCCAGCTGTGTGCGTCACTTTTCAGTGTCCCCTGGTCTCCCAGCTGTGTGCGTCACTCTTCATTGTCCCCTGGTCTCCCAGCTGTGTGCGTCACTTTTTAGTGTCCCCTGGTCTCCGTTGTGTTTGAGCTTCTTGCAGCGTTTTGTATTTGCAGCTTTTAGTAAACGCTGCGCATGTTTCCTCAAGTTGCTGAATGTTCTCTAAATGCTGCATGTGGTGTCAAGTTGCTGGAGATGTTTCTTCATGTGTTTTGGTACATTTGTGTTTTTATGTTTGCATTGTTTCCAGCAGTGCAGTACATTTCTCCTAATGGAAATTATTTGGGATGTTGTAGCCCGTCAGCCAACGTACAATGGGGACCCTAAAGATGAAGCAGCTTAATGCAATTTAGCCATAATTGGTTTGTTGTATTATTTAAGTCAGTGCTTCATGTGACGTGTCAAAATATCCTCTATGAAAAGGAGTATTAAGAATTTCTGCTGTGGCGTTATGCAACTAATCGCTTGATATTTGTATTAGTATACTGACTCCTTTGTGTAATTTCTATAACATCCATCGAGCTTTGTCTTGTTTTGTAATCCGTCACAAGTTGGTATGGTGGTGGGTGGACATCAGTGACTTCAGTAGAGCCACTGTCGCTGCTTAAAAGGTCATTGAATAAATGAGGGGTTGTTCATTCAAAATGCAAAAAGCTGCACCATGCAAACATGTCTTTATGGCAACAATATGAACGTGACTTTAGGAATCAATCGTGCATGCACCCCCCCTAAATTAAACCTCCTAACATGCCGTCATGTCAGATGTCACGCCGAGTAATTACTGCAATCCCAGCAGAATATGATCTCCTCCAATCACAGCGTCTGGGTGAACATGTGGAGAATGCAATGCCACATGCTGGAAACAACTGTGTGTGTGTGCGTGCGTGCTATCGTTCGTTCGTGCGTGCGTGCGTCGTGCGTGCGTGCGTGCGTGCGTGCGTGCGTGCTATCGTTCGTGCGTGCGTGCTATCGTGCGTGCGTGCGTGCGTCCGTCCTTGCGTCCACTGGGACAAAGAGAAAAAGTCGTTATAGCAGCTCATTCATCAGCTGCAGATTCTCACAGCCTCAGAGGTTACAGGCTGTAACTTTCTGAGAGGAAAATGGATGTGCAGTCTGCAGGGAGGGTCAGCAGCCCGCTCTTAATTCATTTAATTCCTCTAAACTTCCTGTGTTCTGACACTAGACTTTAACAGAAGTCACATTCCTGTCATTGTGAGCAGTTCAGCCCAAAACGACGCAAAGCCCAGAGACATAATGACCTCTGAATTTTGATTTGACTGCAACAACAATGCTGCTCAGTGTGTGTCAGAGGACAGGGAGGCACAGTGCTGCTGGAGGGAATATTATTATGCTTTTTTATTACATGGTAATGATTTAATACAAATACATTTTATTTATATAGACCCATTTATAGAACAAACTAGTCTCAGGGGGCTTTACTGTTTGTGCAGATCAGAATAAATACAAAAACTATCGTGAAAAATTATAAAATGAAATGAAATATACTGTAATATAATATCCAGGATAATGTTCAGACAAGCCTGAGACAAATTGAATGACAAAATGTCAATGTCAATGTGAATGTTAACACAAATGAAATAAAGTCCAATTAAATAAAATAAAAGTGAGGGAATATTGGACTTACATTTGTCGGGCTTAAAATGGTTTGTTTCTGCTGGGCTCGATCCAGTTCCAGCTCCAACATGCTACAGCAGATGTTCAGTGTTAAGCCTGACTCCAGCGATCAGAGGAGGATTGTGATTGGCCGGTGTTGAGGAGGGCAGAGGTGTGTCTGTGCTCTTTAACCCAAACTCTGACTCAGTGTTGACAGAGTCAGGGGTCGAGACCCTCTGCAGAGAGAAGAGGTGGAGGAGACACTGAAGACTCGTCTAATAGCTGTCCTCATGTGTCACATTGTTGTTATTCCATGTCCAGGGGGGGATAGGAAGCTAGCTTTGAAGATAGCGTGCTAATTCCTCCTCACATGCTCCCATGAAGTGTCTTTTGAAGAAGATGATTGATCTGCTTTAAGTTCCCATTTGATCCTTTTGTGACCAATGCAAGGAAAGGCAAGTTAATTTAAAGAGGCCTTATTCTATTTCCTGGAGTTTCCCCTTTCCTTTAGTTTGTTATATATGACATCACTATGTTAGCACTCACACTACATACTGATATACACCTGAACATCAGCAGGAGAGGACTCTTTAAAGTAGAGACACTACATGCTGATATACACCTGATCATCAGCAGGAGAGGACTCTTTAAAGTAGAGACACTACATACTGATATACACCTGAACATCAGCAGGAGAGGACTCTTTAAAGTAGAGACACTACATGCTGATATACACCTGATCATCAGCAGGAGAGGACTCTTTAAAGTAGAGACACTACATACTGATATACACCTGAACATCAGCAGGAGAGGACTCTTTAAAGTAGAGACACTACATACTGATATACACCTGAACATCAGCAGGAGAGGACTCTTTAAAGTAGAGACACTACATACTGATATACACCTGAACATCAGCAGGAGAGGACTCTTTAAAGTAGAGACACTACATACTGATATACACCTGAACATCAGCAGGAGAGGACTCTTTAAAGTAGAGACACTACATACTGATATACACCTGAACATCAGCAGGAGAGGACTCTTTAAAGTAGAGACACTACATACTGATATACACCTGAACATCAGCAGGAGAGGACTCTTTAAAGTAGAGACACTACATACTGATATACACCTGAACATCAGCAGGAGAGGACTCTTTAAAGTAGAGACACTACATACTGATATACACCTGAACATCAGCAGGAGAGGACTCTTTAAAGTAGAGACACTACATACTGATATACACCTGAACATTAGCAGGAGAGGACTCTTTAAAGTAGAGACACTACATACTGATATACACCTGAACATCAGCAGGAGAGGACTCTTTAAAGTAGAGACACTACATACTGATATACACCTGAACATCAGCAGGAGAGGACTCTTTAAAGTAGAGACACTACATACTGATATACACCTGAACATACTATTATTAAAGTTTTGCCAACTTAAGTTATGAAATGAGACAAACGTACACAAGAAACTTAATGAAAATAGCTGAGATAAATCCTTTGATGTAGTTAACAACACAATATAATATGTTGTTTGTATCCTTATAGTGTAATGGTCTGAGGCGACATCTAATACCCAGGAAACAAACCACAATCCACATTTGACGTTGGTTTTATCTCTTTTTTATTGGCATTTCCTGTTTGTTGGCAGCCTCTCAAACATTTGTTATAGTCACAGCATTAGTGTGAAGGAATATATGAAAGAAAGCATCCTTAAGAAGTACGAGTTAGATCATGGGCGGTGTTTCCATTCGCTCTGCATGTTCTGGTTAATGTTAGAGTTCAAACCAAGTAATGCTGTTCTCATCAAAGAGGAATCAGTGAGGATGGATCTGCTTTCTTTCACATTCAGCTGACAGGCTTTTTTTCTGTCCGATCCCCAGAGGTATAGCTAAGTCACGTTAGCAAGCAGACAGAGGGAAGTAGTGGAGTACAAATACTTTGTTACTGTACTTAAGTACATCTTTCTGGTATCAGTAATTTACTCCACTACTTATTTTTTCTGACAACTTTTTACTTTTACTTCTTACATGTTGAACCCAAATACCTGTACTTTCTACTTCTTACATTTTGAACCCAAATACCTGTACTTTCTACTTCTTACATGTTGAACCCAAATACCTGTACTTTCTACTTCTTCCATGTTCCAAACAGGCTGGTTCCTTTAGTCTGAATGTGTGTTTGGTGGCGTGATCATTATTATTTAGAGTCATTGCGTGCCTATTGATTTGAACACGATCCGTGTATCCATCATTTCCTGGTCTTCTCTAAAGAAGAGGGACCAATGAAAACGTTGTCATGTTGCCGTTGTTCAGCATGGAAACATTCATTAGCTAACAATGACATTATTGTTCTATTAATATAAAGGGAGGTCAGGTACTCTTTAAAACAGCTGCTAGTATGGGTACTTTTTACTGAAGTACATTTCAAAGCCCTCTTTACTTTTACTTGAGTAAAGAAGTTTAGTCAGTACTTCTACTTTCACCAGAGTATTTTTAAACACGAGTATCTGTACTTCTACTCGAGGAAAGGATGTGTGAACTTTTGCCCTCTCTGCAAGTAGAGCCAACTTAGCTCCAGTGTAAAAAGAAAACACTGTTATCTTTCACATTGTGTTGCAGTATAAGTATCTTGAATTTATAATTGACAATTCTCTTTCTTTTAAACCACACATTGTGAAACTCTTGAAAAAATTAAGAATAAAATTAGGTTTTTTCTTTAGAAACAAGTCCTGTTTTCTATGAGGCCAAAAGAGACTAGTGTCTGCAACCTTTCTGTCTGTGCTGGATTATGGAGATGTGGTTTATATGAATGCATCTTCTCAGTGCCTTCACTCGCTGGATAGCGTCTACAACGGCGCACTGAGATTCATCACAAACCTCAAAACCTTGACGCACCACTGCAATCTATACACTTGTGTTGGATGGTCTTCCCTGACCACGCGTAGACTGAAACATTGGCACATCCTTATATTACATTACATTACATTACATGTTACTTGTTAGACGCTTTTATCCAAAGCGACTTACATACTCAATACTGTGGACAATCCCCAAAGGAGCAATTTGGGGTGAAGTGTCTTGCCCAGGGACACAACGACATGCTGACTGCAGTGGGGTTTGAACCTGTGCTCCCCTGATCACCAACGCACTAGTCCTCTGCGCCACAGCCTTATAAAAGGCTATTCTTGGTGCTCTTCCCCCTTATCTAAGAAAATGCACTGGATCTTATCGGCTTCGCTCCGAGAACCTTTTCCTTTTAACTGTACCAAAGGTCCGTACTGAAGTGGGGAAAAGGGCGTTCAGTTACGCTGCCCCTCAAGCTTGGAACCTGCTTCAAACTGAGCTGAAACTCAGAGAGCTGGTCTCAAAGCAACTTTAGCTGACCTTGAAGCAGGCCGCTGTGTCTGTAAATGCTTTGGCTAAACTTGGTGTATGACTGTGTTGTGATTGTGTGTTTTTTAATTGTCTGTAACTGTAAAACTGTCTGAAACTGTGCTGTTACTATTCTTGGGCCAGGACTCTCTTGAAAAAGAGATTTTTAATCTCAATGAGACCTATCCTGGTTAAATAAAGGTACAATAAAAATTAAGTCATAACTGTTTATTGTAGATTAAAAAACAGAAGTCAGACTGAGTGTTCAGAGCCAACATGTCCTTATATAGCACGAGCTACTCTTCGTCCTCACATGAAAACAGCTGTTCACTGTCAACGTCAACAGAGAGGAGGCTTCTGCTTTTCTACTACTCTAACTGCTCATTTTTCTATTTAGTTTAGGTTAAAATGTCCTTGTTATTTTCAGATTAAGTCAATAAACTCCGGGTAATTGAGGCGAGGCAAGTTTACTAAACTTCCTAGATATAGTGCAACAGAAACCCATTATGAAATTACATTTAGGTACATTTAACAGTCCTTAAAAAGCCAAAAAATACTAAATAAAAGAAGCTAAATAAAACAGGTAGAAAATAAAACACTACAAGGGATAGAGTGAAGTGTAAAAAATAAAAAGGCAGCGATGAAATGTTCTTCTCAATGTTTAGTTTTGACTTTGACTCGGTCTTACATGAACGTTTTATTGATTATATTATATTTGTATACTTTAGTCCATCTAGTCGAGGCAACATATCACCTTGTTTCAATTGTCAAATTCAAAAAAGCATTATTTATTCTTAGACTTCGTTCTCCTGACCCCGGTTGTTGTCATTTTAAATTTTGAGTTGGTTTCTCTAAATCTTCCTGCCATTGATATAGTCCTGATATAAAAAAGTCACAGTTTTAGTCAAACAAATGACCGCCACAGTAGATCAATAACAGGTCACATGGAGGGCCAACACACAGCATTAATTGAGTGTAATGAAGCTCAGCGCAAGTCGACCAGGAAGGCCGTCTTTTCTCATTCATTTCCTATGTCTATAGGTGCATATCTCTTCCCTCCCACCAGGGAAGCATGGAGAGACGCAGGAAACCACGAGAAGCAGGGAAATGAGTTTTTAGAGCAATGGGACGTCGTTTCCTCCGGAGCGTCACGTGAAGCGACGTCCGTTGTGATGACGCCGCACAGCTGATCGTCTGACAGCAGCCAGATCAGTGCATGCGCTGCATCGTCCAATCAGTGAGCGATACACAGTAAGGGGCGGGGCGAGTGTCTGAGGATTTCACCGGAGTCTGGTAGTTCCTCGATTATCGCTCCTCCGTTATCGCTCCTCGATCTCGATCCTCGGTCGTCCCGCACAAATAAGGCCACTGGGACGCTACTCTAGATAGCGCAGACAAATCAACTTCCGGTGATACGAGACGAGGAGCGAGGACATGAAAAATAACCGAAGTGAGACGCACCCTATGTTACTACTCTCTCTCCTCTCAATAAGTGATCGGGGGCGTCACTCCCCAGCTTAACCAATCACTTCGCTCTATTCTCACAAGCCTATCATAGCGCTCCGCTCAACCTTCCTCCACCCCTTTTCACCTCCCGTCCCTCTGAATCCAGGGTCAAGCTAAGCCACTCCCCTTCAGACCGACCCCAACTATCCATTCTCCACCACCAGGCTCAAGCTAAGCCCCTCCCCTTCAGACCGAACCCAACTATCCATTCACCACCACCAGGGTCAAGCTAAGCCCCTCCCCTTCAGACCGAACCCAACTATCCATTCACCACCACCAGGCTCAAGCTAAGCCCCTCCCCTTCAGACCGAACCCAACTATCCATTCCCACCACCAGGCTCAAGCTAAGCCCCTCCCCTTCAGACCGACCCCAACTATCCATTCACCACCACCAGGTCAAGCTAAGCCCCTCCCCTTCAGACCGAACCCAACTATCCATTCACCACCACCAGGGTCAAGCTAAGCCCCTCCCCTTCGGACCGAACCCAACTATCCATTCTCCACCACCAGTGTCTAGACCCCAGGGGGTTTCATCGGATCGGTTCTCCCCTCCCGAATGATACTCCTGCACAACGGGGCCTAATCGCCAAAACTCCATTACATTCATTTGTGTATTCCTGGCAATAAATATGTATTCTTACATCAAAACCGTCTCTCCGGATTGAAAGAAGGTTATTTAAAGGAGCACTCTGGCAATGTTCCTCACAAAACTCAGTTTACTTGTCGTGTAAAGCCTGTGAAAACGACTGTGTTTGTTCTGCGGCTCTCGAGGGGCTTTGTAAAGTCTGAGAAAAACAACGCCCGAGGTTCTTATCAGGGTTATCTCAACTTCAGCTTTAGTAACGATTCATAACACAAAAACCTGTACAACACACTCAAGCTTATATCAGACAGGAAAGGTCTTACACAAATCATTGTTGGTGGTTTTTAAAGGAAATACAGCCAGGATTTCTCGCCTTCTGCTGCTTAGACTTTCTGATTTTTTTCTTTAAATATCGCATCAAGCTAGAGATGACCTTTGACCTTTGTCATGGTAATCTTAGCAAAGAGATTAACACGTCAAGCAGCAGAGGTGGGAAGTAGAGGAGTACAAATACTTTGTTACTGCACTTAAGTACATTTTTCTGGTATCAGTACTTTACTCCACTACTTATTTTTCTGACAACTTTTTACTTTGACTTCTTACATTTTGAACACAAATACCTGTACTTTCTACTTCTTCCATGTTGAACACAAATACCTGTACTTTCTACTTCTTCCATGTTGAACACAAATACCTGTACTTTCTACTTCTTACATTTTGAACACAAATACCTGAACTTTCTACTTCTCACATGTTCCAAACAGGCTGGTTCCTTTAGTCTGAATGTGTGTTTGGTGGCGTGATCATTATTATTTAGAGTCATTGCGTGCCTATTGATTTGAACACGATCCGTGTATCCATCATTTCCTGGTCTTCTCTAAAGAAGAGGGACCAATGAAAACGTTGTCATGTTGCCGTTGTTCAGCATGGAAACATTCATTAGCTAACAATGACATTATTGTTCTATTAATATAAAGGGAGGTCAGGTACTCTTTAAAACAGCTGCTAGTTATGGGTACTTTTTACTTAAGTACATTTCAAAGCCCTCTTTACTTTTACTTGAGTAAAGAAGTTTAGTCAGTACTTCTACTTAATATTTTTAAACACGAGTATCTGTACTTCTACTTGAGTAAAGGATGTGTGTACTTTTGCCGTCTCTGTCCAGCCGACACAAAGCATCATTAGGATTCGTTTGCAGTTAATTTCTGGTCTGGGCTTCAGTTTAGCATTTATTTGTAGTTGTGTTATTGATCACCTGGCAAATATATGTCCACTATTCACTCTCTTTAGGCTTTGTTTCGGTCTCCACCAGACAAATATCTGGCTCTTTAGCAGCGAAATGCTCCAATAAGTTCACCATTACGGCTCTAATTACTTCTATTTCTTTGGGTTGTTGCTGAAAACACTTGACTTCAGTTTCACCACTTTAATGAACCTCATGTTTAACAGTGAATGAGCGAGTTGTAGAGCCAAAACAATGTGCTCAAAGAGGCTAAAATGCACCATAATGCATACTAAGAGTGAGTCCTTACTGCAAAGGACTGAGTTTCAATTTAGCATTCATTTTTTATTTTGTATCTTACCTGACAAATGTAAGTCCAATGTTTGCTGTCTTTTAGCTCCATTTTGGTTTCCACCAGCTGCTGAGACACATCTCTTTAGCTACCATTTGTTTATTCGGCTGAAAATGTCCAATATTTGTCCTCTTTAAGCTTTCTTTTGGTCTCCTCCCACTCCTGAAGGAAATATCTGTCTTGTTAGCTGCTAAATGCTCCTAAATGTTTACAAAGTAGTCGGTAACTGTTGTTTTTCGTAGTTGCCAACCATTGAGCAAAAAGAGGCTAAAATGCGACACCAATCACCGCAGCCTTTCCTGTCAAATGTGTATGTGCACTAATACACATAACATATCTTTAAAGTAGATATACAGTACTAATAAGTCCAGCTGTAATCTTCAGTTTATAGTAAGAACCCCCGACTTATTGAAGTAAATCGCCCCTTTAAGCTTTAATTCATGCCAACGTACATTTGTTAAGCGCAGGCATTGAAAGAAAGTACCATGCAATAACAGATACCATACATAGTAAATGTTACTGCGCGCTGCCATCCTTTCTCATCCTCTTGTATACATTACAGATTCCTCAGTAAATAGCTTTCACTGCAGAGAGGGGGGGGGGGTTCGACCACTCGGCTTTACGATGACCTAATGATTGACTCTGTCTGCAAATAGACATCGTCTGTCAGACTGTATGAAGCGGGCGGATTTCCTTCACTTAGAGGGATTTACTGAGCCTGGCATGCTCCGTTTGTCTGCATTACCATCGTGCCTGAGCAGAAAAGCTGCCATGATTGAATGTGAACAGTTCAAGAAAGTATTTGTGAAATTAAATAAAGATGCATTTGATTCATTAGAGACCCTGAGAGCTTTGTAATGCTCTCTTCCTGCCGGCATGTATAGGGAGGTTAAAGGGGAAAAACACATTAGCATAGACTTGTAAGCAGGGCCGTTCCTGGCCAACATGAGGCCCCACGCAAAGTTATATGATGAGGCTCTCTGTTTCGCAAGCGTCGACGAGGGGGGGCGGTGCGGCACACTAATTGCGCCGCATAAGCGCATAGGTGCGCCGCATTTTCGGCTCAGTTGAGGCACCCTCCGCAAGACGAGGCCCCATCGGCCTGTAGGGAGGGACGGCCCTGCTTGTATGACTGATAGATTAATATGGGTGAAAAGGAAGAAGAGGAAGCTGTGCAGAGGTCAGAAATGAACACATGGAGTAACATTTCTACAGAGAGGAGAGAAGTACTCAGATCTTGTACTTGAGTAAAAGTAGAAGACTCAGATTGTACTTGAGTAAAAGTAGAAGTACTCAGATATTGTACTTGAGTAAAAGTAGAAGTACTCAGATATTGTACTTGAGTAAAAGTAGAAGTACTCAGATCTTGTACTTGAGTAAAAGTAGAAGTACTCAGATCTTGTACTTGAGTAAAAGTAGAAGTACTCAGATCTTGTACTTGAGTAAAAGTAGAAGTACTCAGATCTTGTACTTGAGTAAAAGTAGAAGTACTCAGATCTTGTACTTGAGTAAAAGTAGAAGTACTCAGATCTTGTACTTGAGTAAAAGTAGAAGTACTCAGATCTTGTACTTGAGTAAAAGTAGAAGTCAGATCTTGTACTTGAGTAAAAGTAGAAGTACTCAGATCTTGTACTTGAGTAAAAGTAGAAGTACTCAGATCTTGTACTTGAGTAAAAGTAGAAGTACTCAGATTGTACTTGAGTAAAAGTAGAAGTACTCAGATCTTGTACTTGAGTAAAAGTAGAAGTACTCAGATCTTGTACTTGAGTAAAAGTAGAAGTACTCAGATCTTGTACTTGAGTAAAAGTAGAAGTACTCAGATCTTGTACTTGAGTAAAAGTAGAAGTACTCAGATCTTGTACTTGAGTAAAAGTAGAAGTACTCAGATCTTGTACTTGAGTAAAAGTAGAAGTACTCAGATCTTGTACTTGAGTAAAAGTAGAAGTACTCAGATCTTGTACTTGAGTAAAAGTAGAAGTACTCAGATCTTGTACTTGAGTAAAAGTAGAAGTACTCAGATCTTGTACTTGAGTAAAAGTAGAAGTACTCAGATCTTGTACTTGAGTAAAAGTAGAAGTACTCAGATCTTGTACTTGAGTAAAAGTAGAAGTACTCAGATCTTGTACTTGAGTAAAAGTAGAAGTACTCAGATCTTGTACTTGAGTAAAAGTAGAAGTACTCAGATCTTGTACTTGAGTAAAAGTAGAAGTACCAGAGTGTAGGAATACTCTGTTACAGTAAAAGTCCTGCATTCAAAATGTTCCTCAAGTAAAAGTAGAAAAGTATTCTCATCAAAATATAGTGAAAGTAGCGACAGTAAAAGTAGTCATTGTGCAGATTGGTCCATTTCAGAATAAATATATGATATGTTTTATAATGATTGATCATAAAGTGTTCTCAAAGCTGGTAAAGGTGCAGCTAGTTTGAATGACTTTGTATACTGCAGGGTAGCTTGTGGATTTACTCCAGGTGGAACTAAAGTCTGATTTAACACTTGATTATATTTCACATCATTCATCCACATCTAAAGTAACTAAAGGGATTAAATACATGTAGTGGGTACAAGTAAACCTCTACATGTAGTGGGAGTATAGAAAGAAGTAGCAAAAAATGGAAATACTCAAGTACCTCAAAATGGTATGGTACTTGAGTAAATGTAGTTTGTTACTTTACACCTTTGTTAAACTGTATTAGTTTATTCATCATTTAGTCTATGAAATATAAGAAGAAATACCCATTACAGCTCCCAAGACGTCTCCAAACTGCTCATTTATCTGAGAAATAGTCCAAATAAGTCCCTCAAAATGTGTTCTTAAGTACAGTATTTAAGTTAATGCACTTTGTTACTTTGCACCACTGCATTTCTACACTCTATAGATTGTTCTGAGGAGAAACATAAGCATTTGAGTGTGTCGAGGTGTGAGAGGATGAGGAAGGGGTGTATTGGTGGGGAAGGGTCTGTAGGAAATGCATGGAAACTAATCAGAGTCTTCCTGCGTCTCCGTCAGATATATGCAGGGCTGAAGACAGGAAGGACTCCTGTAAACGGTCTCCTTCTCAGGGGGCTCCTGAGCCTTTGTGTGCATTGAGAGTGTGCATAGTTGTGTAATGAGGAAGCCTACGACAGGATATACTGTTTGTGTAGGATTCATCTCATTCTGCATGCTAGCCGATGAAATGATCTTCATGTTTGTAGTCCTTTGTGTACGTGACATTCATAATATTTACACGCAGAAATGGAGAAGGATAGCCGTGCTGCTGCTGCTGCTGTGATTGAAGCACGGGATGGTTTAATGACACAGGGATGCAGTTAAGTAAGGATTGTCTCACGTTGCATGGAACCAAAGAAAATTGCAAGGTAAAGAACAACTAGGTTTAAAACTAGAAGGCCAAGGCTGCCTCTATAAGTCAAAAAAGATGCATGATTCTGCCCCTGATTCTGAAACTTTAATCAGTTCTACCTTGGCCTTGGTTTCATATAAATCTGGAGGTTATTTTTCCCGTAATGCTGCTGATTAAAGGACTTTTTCGGAGGCGGAAAAGTCCAATTTGAAGAAGGAAAACTAAACGTAGACTATAATAAGTCATTAGGAGTGAGTATGCTCAAGGACATTTCTGTAATTGTCTTCTCTAGGTGTTTTCTAGCATGTTACAGCAGATGTTGTGGAAGTGATTCAATCGTGTCTGAAAGGGAGTTTCATCGCAGTCTACATACTGAAAGAAACATTTATGCGTGAATGAATTGCCGGGTAAAGATCAACTAAATATAAGGGAACTAATCCTGAAAAACAGGATCAAAACTATGGATAAATACATTTGCTCAGCTGCTTATATTTAGCCGCAATAGATCACTTTCCTGGTGTAAAGAACTCACTAATTCAGTCCCTGATGAGTTATAGGGACTTGGCTTGGCAACTGGAAGGTCACCAGTTCAAGTCCCGGAAAGACCAAGTGCTACCGAGGTGTCCCTGAGCAAGGCACCGCTCCCTACACTGCTCCCCGGGCGCCGGACATAATGGCAGCCCACTGCTCCTAACACTAGGATGGGTCAAATGCAGAGAAACCGTTTCGTTAGCTGTACTACGTAATGACAATATGTTGAATCTTCTTCTTCTTCTTTTATAGCGGCTGAAAAGTCCATTTGAAGAAGGGGAACAAATGGTGGACACAAATACGAGATATAAGTAGTGAGTGTGCTCAAAAGAATATCTGAAAAAATGGTTTCTTGATAGTTTTTGGTAAATGATCGCTAGGGTGTTACAGCAGTGGATGCTAGGTGATAAAATCATGTCTGAGAGAAAGTCTACACACTGAAAAGAAACCATGTATGCATTCATTTATTGCAAAGTTAAGAGCAACGACATACACAACTATCAGGGCGTTCAGAGAGCGCCATGGCTGTCTCCATAAGTCAAAAAAGATGCATGTATCTGCCCCTTTGATTTGGATCTGCTCCAGAATGTAATCAGTTCTACCGTACCTTGGTCAATGCTACCACGTTTCATGAGAATTAGGGGCAAACGTTTCCCCGTAATCTTGCTGATGAGGAGACAAATAAACCTAAAAAATATCGGTACCACTTTACAATAAGACTACCCTTATAAAGGATTCATAAAGGGTTTATAATTAGGTTATGAATTAGGTTGTAAACACTTTATTAATCATTAAGAACCATTTATAAATCAGTTCTAACATAGTTTTCATACATCAACACAGGCTCACTATTTGGCAAGATGACTAAGCCTTATATTGGCTACCTAGCTTACTTTGTCTTCTTCATCAGCCATCATCCTTGGTATCTGTTGTTCACTGAGTTGATTCCCCCCTTCCATCTTGATGTTGCTTGGCATCTCTTTATGACCATTTATTTACGAGTTACTAACATTTATAACTGCCAAAAGGGAGCCTTATTGTAAAGTGTAAAACACATTCCCATTTATTAATGAGTTACAACCATTTATAATAAGGCTTAGCAGTAGATAAATGTGGGCTCACTATTGGCGAGCAACTGGTCAAAGTTGCCCTGTTTATCTCATGTCTTATAAAAGCTTATTAATGATTTATAAAGTGTTCACAACCTAATTAATAAATGAATTACAAAACTATTTGTACAAACTATTTGTTAGGGTAGTCTTATTGTAAAGTGGTACCAAAATATCCCTGTGAAAGGCTGAAGAGTCAAATCAAAGGAGAGTAAAAAGCAGACAACAACACGAGACATTAGGAGTGAGTTTGCTCAAGTAAATCAATTGCAGTTGCAACATGTTTCTGTTGTGTCTCGTCAGATTTGTTAGTATTATTTCTCTGTTTAGTTAATATCGTCAAGTCCGCGTCTGCTAACCCTTTTTTGTTGTCTGTCATTTCCTGTTTTACTTTGTGAATCTCTTCTCTCATTTCAGGTAGTTCGACTCCTACCCTGTCAGTGTGTTCACTGACCTTATTACCTGCCCCGCCCTTATTGTTTGCACCTGTAGAGTCCCTTGTGTGTGTATTTTTCTGTGTTTTCTCTGTGCCAAGTGCCAGATCGTTTCGACCCTTGTGTTACTTGTCAGCCAGTTGTTATCTGAGCTTCAGTGAATTTAAGTTTTTTGTGAAGTCATTTGAGAGTTTGTATTACTTTGCTTATCACCACAAGTAAATCCTTTTTTTGAATCATCTTTTCTGGAGTCGTGCATTTGGGTCCTATCATTTTTGTGTGTGCCCCAGTCGTAACAGTTTCATGAGGAACTGGCCCATCTATTTCCCCTGATCCTGCTGTAAATGACAAATGAACATTAGGAGAAGTGCATTTAAAGATGGCAAACAATAACACGAGACATTAGGAGTGGGTATCGTCAAGTAAATCTGTGTAATTTTAGTTTCAAGATGGTGCTTCCTAAATGATCACTTGGGTGTTACAGCTGATGTTTACACCAGTGGATGCTAGGTGATTAAATCGCGTCTAAAAAAAGGAGTTTTGGGCAGAAAAGTGAAATCTAAACACTGAAAAGAAACCACGTATGCATGAAGTAATCGCCGTTCACATGTGAGAACAACATTAATACAAAATAGTGACGAAAACACCCCAAGAGGACAAAATTAAAGAATCTAAGATATACTTGCAGCACCTTTTTTCGTCCATTAGAGGGTTGCAGTTGCAGCTGCTGTAGACATTTTTATGGGTAGATTGTGTGACATTCTTCTGCAGAAAATCAGCTATTTGTTTCCAGTAGTTGCCGAGGTGGCAGGAGACATCTGTGAGCTGAATCCTGGTGACTGTTTGGGCGTTACAACGTGGTTTTCTGCTCATACAGTAATTACCTCGAGGAGTTTGATACCAGCGTTTTCCTCCCCAGTAAACCTGTCTATCTTCTACTTTTGACCCATTTGTCAAAACACCAAGCTAGTGCAAAATGGCTGGATCATTTCACAGCTCTATTACAGTATCATGGAGCACGCTGTGAAAATATGGCGCATTTTGAAGCGAGCCTCCTTGCTCTTATTAGGTGAGATTCTGTTACTTTAAAGGACAACATTGCACTTGTATAGTTGGTTGTAATCACGCAGATCGGCCCCCCACCCTTCCTCTAATAATCCTGTGATAATCTCTCTGGGATTTTGTAGATTCCTCTCCAGCTGTGGTGGGATTATCACCACTTTTCTAGATTTGTAACCCTGCACTTTCTGCAGCGATTTATAAGTCATCAGGGACTGAATTAGTGGATTCTTTACACCAGGAAAGTGATCTATTGCGGCTAAATATAAGCAGCTGAGCAAATGTATTTATCCATAGTTTTGATCCTGTTTTTCAGGATTAGTGCCCTTATATTTAGTTGATCTTTACCCCGCAATTAATTCAGTTTCTTTTCAGTATGTAGACTTCATTTTCTTTGCGATGAAACGCCCTTTCAGACACGATTGAATCACCTCCACTAGTGTTAACATCTTCTGTAACATGCTAGCTATCATTTAGCAACCTAAAATAGGCAATTACAGAAACATCCTTGAGCATATTTACTCCTAATGTCTCGTGTTATAGTCCACTTTTAGTTTTCCTTCTTCAAATGTGACTTTTCAGCTTCTGAAAGTCCCTTTAATCAGCAGGATTATGGGAAAAATATGCTCCCAATTTTCCTGAAACATGGTATCATGGGTCAAGGAGAACTGATTGAATGTTGGAGTGGATCCAATTCAAACGTCACCTCCTTTTTCTTGTCTAGTTTTCTTCTAAATGTTAAATAACTCGTGCTTTGTTACGTTTTCCTTGTCTTTTAACATCTCAAACCTTGTTGGAAAGACGTGTTTTCACTTAAATATAACTCTCATCCTTGGGATATTTTCCTTTTCTTTGTCTGATAATCAATCAGTCACTGTATAAGTAAATCATCACAACACACTGTGTATTCAGTTGTGCATCATATACTCTACTCATGTATATATTGTGCATACCGTGCAGAACATGGTAATGGGAAAAGACTTGATATAGGTTGAAAGGCTGACGGATAACAAACATCTTTCAGGTGCAGATGGTAATCAAACTTGTTTTTAATGCAGTATAAGTGGCTCCATCTTTCAACACAACACCACAGCTGGTAGGAGAGGAGACTCATGGGAAATTATATTGAGGAGGGGGAGAACCAAAGGGGCATATGTGATTTTATTAATGTTATCTGAGAGCCAGACCTATGTTGATGTATGAGAGAACCTTTGAGATCACTGTAATTACATCTAAGTTGTTCGAATTGCAAAGTTGTGTTTATGATACTATCAGCAAATTGAAACGTAATCAGTGAAAAAGAAAAACAACTTAACTTGTATATCAGTCAGTAGTGTCTCTACTTTAAAGAGTCCTCTCCTGCTGATGTTCAGGTGTATATCAGTATGTAGTGTCTCTACTTTAAAGAGTCCTCTCCTGCTGATGTTCAGGTGTATATCAGTATGTAGTGTCTCTACTTTAAAGAGTCCTCTCCTGCTGATGTTCAGGTGTATATCAGTATGTAGTGTCTCTACTTTAAAGAGTCCTCTCCTGCTGATGTTCAGGTGTATATCAGTATGTAGTGTCTCTACTTTAAAGAGTCCTCTCCTGCTGATGTTCAGGTGTATATCAGTATGTAGTGTCTCTACTTTAAAGAGTCATCTCCTGCTGATGTTCAGGTGTATATCAGTATGTAGTGTCTCTACTTTAAAGAGTCCTCTCCTGCTGATGTTCAGGTGTATATCAGTATGTAGTGTCTCTACTTTAAAGAGTCCTCTCCTGCTGATGTTCAGGTGTATATCAGTATGTAGTGTCTCTACTTTAAAGAGTCCTCTCCTGCTGATGTTCAGGTGTATATCAGTATGTAGTGTCTCTACTTTAAAGTCCTCTCCTGATGATGTTCAGGTGTATATCAGTATGTAGTGTCTCTACTTTAAAGAGTCCTCTCCTGCAGATGTTCAGGTGTATATCAGTATGTAGTGTCTCTACTTAAAAGAGTCCTCTCCTGCTGATGTTCAGGTGTATATCAGTATGTAGTGTCTCTACTTTAAAGAGTCCTCTCCTGCTGATGTTCAGGTGTATATCAGTATGTAGTGTCTCTACTTTAAAGAGTCCTCTCCTGCTGATGTTCAGGTGTATATCAGTATCTAGTGTCTCTACTTTTAAGAGTCCTCTCCTGCTGATGTTCAGGTGTATATCAGTATGTAGTGTCTCTACTTTAAAGAGTCCTCTCCTGCTGATGTTCAGGTGTATATCAGTATGTAGTGCTCTACTTTAAAAAGTCCTCTCCTGCTGATGATCAGGTGTATATCAGTATGTAGTGACTACTTTAAAGAGTCCTCTCCTGCTGATGTTCAGGTGTATATCAGTATGTAGTGTCTCTACTTTAAAGAGTCCTCTCCTGCTGATGTTCAGGTGTATATCAGTATGTAGTGTCTCTATACTTTAAAGAGTCCTCTCCTGCTGATGTTTGTGGGAGATAAACTCCCTCTGGAGGGAACACAAGGATTTTAGCCTTTGCAGACCATTTACATGCACTAAAACCACAAACCCAAAAAAGCATAATAGGGATTATTCAGATTATTAGCTAATACTAACATATAAAACAACTATTAAATAAACATATTGACATATAATATAGTATATAAAGTAATTAAAATGAGCTCCACCTTCACCAGCTGCGATGAACACATCAATAATCATAATCCATTCTTTTAAAACGCATTTCACTTTTAATACTTAGGTTTATTTCTCATGCCAATACTTTGAATGCATGTCTTTTCCTGGTCATAACTTTTATTAATGCATATGTTGTGAAAAAATTACAAACATTCTCCACAAATTGGTTTTGTAATTTTGAAGTAAATATTTTGAGTTTTTGACTTTGGTTGAACGAAACATGACATTTTATTCGGCTATTGGGATTGGTGATGTCACTATTGACCCAATCGCCATCGTGTTAGTTTAAAATCAACGCGTCTTTTCCTGGTAACAGTATTTTTTACAATTCAGTGTAATGCTTGTAAAACATCTGAGTGCTTCTTCCTCCTCTGCTGCTGTTACTTGACATGTAAGATTTTCCCGTGTTCTGTTAACAACCCCCGCAAAACGCAGTTTATACGGTCCTTTTCTCCCCCCCCTCCTCCTCCCCCTCCTCCTCTTCCTCCCTCCTCTTCCTCCTCCCTGTTTCTGTCATGCTCCGCTCGGAGACAGACACTTTGAAGCAAGACTTCAGACAGTAAACTGTGGATGCTGCTGCACAGGAAATGCTTTGTGGACTTCTGTTAGTCATTTAGCGCCGGCTTCACGTCTCTAAAGGATCTCTGTCTGAGAACACGGAGCGTAAAAAGAGAGGAAATAAGTGAACACAGCGCGAGCCGGGATGCTTGAATTAGGACGTTTCGCTTTGACCACAGCAGCAGTTGTTGGTGAGTAAAACACTTTAACCTCAAAGCATGTAGTATAAATCATCAAGTCAGTGTAACACCTTTAAACCAACTCAATTCCCACTTAATACCGCACGTTTTACTGCTGTCTTTGGAATATATGGTCAATATAGACGTCATTTACGCAGAAATTAGACCAAAGATACCACATTTCAATTAACACCCGTAATTCAATAAAATAACTCCTTTTTCCGATATAAAAACGTTTAGGAACGGGTCAAATTGGACCGTAGGACAAAAGGAAGGTTAAAGGAATTGTGCATGTCTGCTAAATATCACATTAAACAATGAGTGACAGCTGCTGTTTTTGTAACATCGCGTCAAGGTCTCCAGCGCGTCTTTACGCACAGACCTCAGATCTGCATAATTGAAGAGTAAAGCGGCTGAGAGCATCCATTAGGGGTGTCACTCACATTGCCATTAAACGGTGGGGCATCGTTCAATGTCCCTGGATACTTTCCGTCCGTCTCTGTGTCCACATTTCATTTATGAGACACAGCAGACCGCAGATCAGTGAAGTGTCTCCGAGCAGCAGCGCCTCGTAAACCGAGACATTACAGTCGGTTAAATGACTACACACACACACACACAAACACAAACACACGCACACACATATACACACACACACACACATACACACGCACGCGCACACCCACGCACGCGCGCGCGCGCACACACACCAGTGATACGTCAGTTCTCTTGAACAAATATTTCTGCAGTGTGATGTTTTTTCGTCATCTTTCTGCAGAATCTGAGGGTTTCTCAAAGCATGACTCATGTGAAATTGAGTAATATTTATAGACAAAACAAGCCCTTAGACATTGGTGGAGAGTAATCAAACACATTAACTCAAGTATTGTACTTCTACCTCTCATTTAATGCTTTATACTTCTGTATTTCAGAGGCAAATATCGTACTTTTTACTGCACTATGTATATTTTAGCCTTAGCAGACCATTTACATGCACAAATATAACACATTACAGACAAGGGAAAACAGAATAGAGCCTCTTTAAAACAGTATTTGTTCTTGGATCTTATGCTGAATACAGAGTGTGTGTTTCCACAGGTCATGAGTGATAATCAGATTTTAATTTGAAGGTGAGAAGTGAAATGAATACTGTGTGTTAGCAGCAGCCTTAAGAGGTTTCTAATGGATGTGTGTGTGGACGTTGTGCCGTCCCTCTGGTGATGCTGAGTCTCAGGTTCAGCTCCAGAGCATCGGAGGTGAATTAAACCTCGGGGTCATGTACCGAAATAGTTAAAACATGACGGAAAGTCCCGGAAAGAAATCAGCAAAGGAGAGAAAAACAGAGGAGAAGAAGAAAGAAGGAGAGCAGAGCAAACAGTCTCACTTTAACTCTCAGATTCCTGCGTCTACATGTGATGCTGACTTGTGATGTTCATTAGAGAATTGAGTTAGATGTTGGAGAGTGTGTGTGTGTGTGTGTGTGTGTGTGTGTGTGTGTGTGTGGGTGTCTTCTTGTCACTTGCAGAGTATTTTGTTGTTGCATGCAGCTTTTAGTAAACGCTGCATGCGTTATCAAGTTGCTGAAGATGTTTCTTCATGGGTTTTTGAACATTTGTGGTTTTTGAGAGAGAGAGAGAGAGAGAGAGAGAGAGAGAGAAGAAGAGAGAGAGAGAGAGAGAGAGAGAGAGAGAGAGAGAGAGAGAGACACACACACAGACACAGACACAGAGACAGAGACAGAGACAGAGACAGAGACAGACATAAGAGAAATTAAGACACAAGAAATATGTAATATTTGAATCGTTTCTGAAACTGCGGCGCGTTTCTTCCGATGGAAATGTTTTGGGCCGTTGTAGCGCGCTTCCATCTGTCGGCACGTATCCTAGTGCTGAAAATTGTATATCACAACTAGTGCAACCGCTTTCTGATATCAAGGACACAAATAAAACTTCAAACAACTTGTCACAGTCGGCCTGCAAAATAATGACATCCCTGCGTTAGTCAACCCTACGATATCATCCAAATATCGAGGTATTTTCTTTTTTGTAATTTACTTTTTATTGGCATTTAGTGTCAAACATTGTCACAGCATATTGTATATTGCATCTTTACATGAATGACATACGACTGTTCGTAGTTCTTTTCAGAAATAAACACATGATGACACAAAAACCCCAGATGAGAAAGACAACAGCAGAACAATTAGGGAGTAGACATTTCTTTACAGCAGAGTTATGGATCTGTGAAAACAAAATCAGGCCTATGGGGCTTTACAAAGTGACTCCACTTCTCCCCGTTTGTAGTAAATTGCTCCAATTCATGATTGACAAATGCTGTCATCTTTTCCATGTTGTAAATATCCATTGAGATTTCCATCCATCCATCCATTTTAGAGTCCTTCGATAACCATTTCCTGGTTAATGCCTTTTTAGTGGCAACCAGCAGAATGTTCAATCAGTATTTGTCCTTTCTCAACCATGTCTGTGGCAAATTCCCAAAGTATAAAATCTTAATCTCTAGAGGTATTATGTCTTTGAAAATGTCTTGTAAGGCATTGTGTATATCGAGGTATTTTATCAGAAAAATCTTGGTTTTCTCCATATTTCTCATCAGAAGCTCTCACAGTAACTCATCGCCATCACATGAGGTCAGCTTAACTCAGGGGTGTCCAAGCTACGGCCCGCGGACCATTTTGAATCGGCCCTCACTCAGCAAATTAAAAAAATATAATGACTTAAGTATAATAAACTTCTGCTTGTCTTATCTTGTACTTCTTAAATATATATGTTCAAATATAGTACACAGTATTCATGTGTTAATAGGCCAAATTAAAAAGAAAACTCAGTCAATTCAAGTTGAAAACATGTTCTAACAAATCTAAGTTGATAAGAAAAAAGCCCAATAACAACCTTGAAATCTACCCTTCATATTTCCTCTTATTGTGAGCTTCTGTTTTAAGGAATGAGCTGCTAACAACATAAATGAAACCCTCTGGAGAGCTGTGAGATGTTTTTCAGCATTTTCAAGTATCAAGCTTAAAGGGGACCTATCATGCAAAATGCACTTTGTGATGTCTTTTATACATACATATGTGTCCCCGGTGTTCCAGGGAACTCACAAAGTGTCAGAAAACACAACCCTCTCTCTTTTCCTCCATACCCAAATCTCTAAAAACGGGGCTGCAACGGATTTGATACGGGTGGATTTTTTATTTGCACCTTTTTGACGTAATGTAGGTGCACTCCGCCTGATTGGTCAACTCTCCACCAATCAGGGGAATGAGAGGTTGGGCCATGTTGACTCTCCACTCGTAATCACAGCAAGCAGGATAACATGACGCTCGACGCTCGTGCCGGGGCCGTGTCACGCCCCCCTCTTCCGCATGGGGGCGTGGTCAGCTGAATCAGACCTTGCAAAGACAGAGCTGGAGTGAGGCAAAATGAGGCATGGCTAAAATGCATGATCTGTTTCGTATTTTGAAAATTAAAACGTATTATTATACCTTATATATATATATATACCTTATATATTATTTAAATATAGCATGATAGGTCCCCTTTAACTTACCGACATTGGATTGACTTTTCCAACTTATAACTGAACTTATGAGGCGATATACCTCTAGTGAGCGGCCCAGACCTTCCTATATTGTTCTGTATGTGGCCCTCGGTGAAAAACGTTTGGACACCCCTGGATTAGCTCCTTGTTCTTCACCCTGCTGGTGCTGAAATGTATTCTGAGCTGCAGGAGTTTGACCTCCGTCGGGTTACTTTGGGGGTAAAACCCTCTCCTTGATTTCCATAGTGGGAGATGGCGTGTTGTGCTATGGGAGCCTCAGAGGCCCACATGTGGTTATTGTAGTGGCAGCGTGTAATCTGTATAAATTCCTAACGGAGATGGGGCTACAGGTGGTTTGAGTTTGTTTCTGAGGAGGAGAGGAGCATCTGGCTTCAATCTGGGACGTACAACACGAGAAAACCTCAGAGCTCATTCATTACAGGTTCAATGTATTAGTTTATTCATCATTTAGTCTAAATGTGATGGGAAAAACACCAAATACAGCCCCCAAGAGTCCAATATGATGTCTCCAAACGGCATCTTAAATCTTAAGTCTTAAGTGTTACATTGACCAAATTAGAGCAGAGATTATTAATCTATTAATCAATTGTTATATAACGAGTATTTATTGATGCATTGACGTTGCGAAAAAACTACAAATATTGACAAAAAATGTGTTGATTTTCTGAAATATTTGTTGTTTATATAATTTTGAAGTGACTATATTTGAGTTTTTTGACTTTTGGGATCTTGGATGTCACTTTTGGCACGATCACCATAGTTTTAGTTTAAAATGAACGTGTTAAAAGGCTTATCAAACGCCAAAACAGCTATTAGCTCTTTAATTCCTCAAGAGGGTAAACAGTCGAGATACTAAGTTCATGTTACAAAGCAACCCTGTCTTTTAAAAATGACGTTCCCATTCAACAAATCTGCATCTTGAGTTAACGTTGTAAATTAAAACAGGACTACGTGGTTGGGTTGAGAAAAAGATTGGTGTTTTTGGCTGAATTAGGTATATTTGTAACTAAAGACATACATATACACGAGTACAGATAAGTCTTTGTAAGTCTTTTTCAAACAGGACTCTCTCTCATGGGTCCCAAGTCCTGTGTTTTTTGACCCAATATCCCACCTGACCTATGCACACTTTGATTAGAGACATATCGAGGCAGTTAGTTGCATGGAAAAGAACATTTTAGTAAGAGCGAAATCCACCGGGAACCATCGCCTTCATGTTACTGACCGACGTAGCACCTTTTTTAATTTTACGATTTCATTTGGCTGAGGCTTTCATCCAAAGCGACTGACAAGGAAAGTGCAGATATATTCACTCCAAGGTAGTCAGACCATTATAAGTGCTGGTTAATAAGTTACAAGGCCTAAATTAACTCTTTAAAGTGCTTTTGAAACAGATACGTTTTCAGTTTGCATCAGAAGATATGAGTTTCTGCTAACTTTTGCTTCTTTAAAAAGGCCCTATTAAAGGTAGGGTAGGTAAGAATGGAGAAACCAGCTCGAGCGCGCTAGAGTTTGAAAGTACGCAGCCGAAAAAAATCTGCCCCTTCCTTCAGACTTCCTCACAGAGCCCCTCCTCCAACACACACGAACGCACACATGACCAATGAGGGCACGAGATCAGTTTGTGCACAGATGGAAGGCTGACAGGCAGGTAGGCCATCCAGTTATTTTAGCCGGCCGGCTCAGATGATTGGTCGTGCTTTTTACAGCGCCACGGCTTCCACAGATGAACATTTTTTAATGTATTTATTGTCAAAGCATTTCATATATTCATTGCTATCGGGATGTTAAGAGCATTCCATGGAATATAACAAAAAGTGTTTCTGAAGTGAATCACCTACCCCACCTTTAAGTTGTTAAGCTAGAAGATAAAAAGTCACAAAAGGCCCTCTCTGCTGAGATAAGATCAGGATTCTTCAGAATGATTTCTCATGAATGTTGGTCTAATGGTTAGAGCTGTATCTGATGTGGTGGAGGTGCAGGTTTTCACACTTCCTTCAGATGAGGGTGTCTGCCGCGCAATAACACTTAGCTCACTCTGGGTATGAGAATCTGTTTGAGAATCTGCAAGATAAACGGACTGAAGTTCATCTCAGCAATCTCATCTCTGTCAGATATAACCAGAGGTGGGAAGTAGTGGAGTACAAATACTTCGTTACTGTACTTAAGTACATTGTTCTGGTATCAGTACTTTACTCCACTACTTATTTTTCTGACGACTTTTTACTTTGACTTCTTACATGTTGAACACAAATACCTGAACTTTCTACTTCTTACATTTTGAACACAAATACCTGTACTTTCTACTTCTTACATTTTGAACACTAACACCTGTACTTTCTACTTCTTACATGTTGAACCCAATACCTGTACTTTCTACTTCTTCCATGTTCCAAACAGGCTGGTTCCTTTAGTCTGAATGTGTGTTTGGTGGCGTGATCATTATTATTTAGAGTCATTGCGTGCCTATTGATTTGAACACGATCCGTGTATCCATCATTTCCTGGTCTTCTCTAAAGAAGAGGGACCAATGAAAACGTTGTCATGTTGCCGTTGTTCAGCATGGAAACATTCATTAGCTAACATGACATTATTGTTCTATTAATATAAAGGGAGGTCAGGTACTCTTAAACAGCTGCTAGTTAGGGTACTTTTTACTGAAGTACATTTCAAAGCCATACTTCTTTACTTTTACTTGAGTAAAGAAGTTTAGTCAGTACTTCTACTTTTACCAGAGTATTTTTAAGTACCTGTACTTCTACTTGAGTAAAGGATGTGTGTACTTTTGCCGTCTCTGGATATATCAGAGAGAAGGGTCAGTAAAGACATCACACAGCTAAAAAAATGTAGAAAACTTGTGACATATTATATGTTTAAGACTAAAGGATGTGGCACAAAACATCCTGAGGCTTAAAAGTACTTTTTAAGTGTAAGAATTAGGATAAACTTCTAGATAAGAGTCCTTACCCTAGTATTCCTTATGCTAAGGTCAATGGTGCATTCAAGTGTCCCTGGGATGTTCCTATTTCCTGAGTGTGGAAGTTGTTTTTCATGAGCTTTAAGTCGTAATGTGGAAAAATCTGAAAGCAGCAAATTAGATGTGTTGTATTTTAAGCGTTAGACATCATGTTGGGCAAGACACTTCACCCCAAATTGCGTCTAACAAGCTACATGTAATGTTATGTAATGTTAATATCTATATATCAGCTGTTTTTTCAAGACAGAAGCTAATTTTTCCAATTATTCCAACACCACATGAATGCAGCACAAATGCCCTTTCTTGCAATGTTAAAAAAAGTGAAAAATACAACTTGTATCTGCCCCATAATTCAGATATTTCATCGTCTATAGGCGACACCTTTTAGCAAGTGTCATGAAAATAGTGCCAGTAGTTTCTGTAAACCTGCTGAAAACATACATTTCCCAAACACCTGATTGCAGCAATTTTAAAGAGATTAAATCGGCTCTAGAACAAGTAATAAACAAGAATTACAGACCTTATTTGTCGATTAGTGCAGATTAAATCAGTACCAACTGCTATTAACATAAAGATGAAGCAGATGTAATGGCTATTGCTGGAATAGGCAGTGAACTTGGTGCGATGTGTCGAGTTAACGGCTTCAAAATATGAGGATTTGACTGGAAGAAATCTCACACACTGACATCATGGCATGTTTTGTTATGTCAGCATTGTTTATACATTATTTCTTGGGATGCCATCGAAACAGAAGCGAGGTTTATCTCAGGTCAGGAGACGAGCTGCTTGTTTGTCGGAGGTCAGTCGGTCTGAATGAGAGGAAACGCTGCGGAGGATGCAGATCTGAGTCTCTCTGTCGACACTCAGATACCTGTAACGGGAAGACAACAGGAAGACAGTCTCTTCTGTTGACCTTTGAGCGCCGAGGCTTCAGAGAAAGCAAGAGTTTCAAAGAGAAAACACATTGAGATAAAAGGCAAAGGCAGGAAGAGCAATGGCAGTGTTTCAAGTCATAGGAGTTTCTAATTACGTTTCAATCAGTTCCATAGATGCTTTTGTTTGGGCTGCTTTTGAGGAAAAATACGAGTTGTTGGGTGGGTGTAATGCCCAAAATGTCATCGCGATATAGGTCATGTCTTATCTCGATAATACTGTATTTAATGACTGAAGAAATCTGAGTCGACTAAAACCAACACCACAGATTAGTCTCAGAATCTTCAGCCATTTTGTATGCCTCTTCTCAAGCTGTATGACCTTCTTCTAAGAGACATATGAGCTCATCTCTGGTAAAAACAAGCTTTCTTTGCACGATTCTTTGTAGAGAAACTACATTTTAAAGATCTATCTTCAAAAACGTATGAGTGGAAGTCGACTCTGAGTTTCTCTAATTCTGGTTAGGCCTGGTTGAATCTGAAAAAGACCCTGTTATCTAATGTACTGATGTCATAATGAACAAATCGAAGGTGAGAGTTTATAAATACGTTGTGGTCTTTCAGCGAGTTCACAAATGTCATCTTTCAATAGTCAAGACAGACTTTTTTTTAACCTATTTATACGCATGATTTGCACATAGAAAGTGTGTATTTAGTTTCAGTAAAAAGTCAACATCTAATTTAAGAACAGAGATGTCAAAAGTACACACATCCTTTACTCAAGTAGAAGTACAGGTACTTAAAAATACTCTGGTGAAATTAGAAGTACTGACTAAACTTCTTTCCTCAAGTAGAAGTACAGATACTCGTGTTTAGAAATACTCTGGTGAAAGGAGAAGTACTGACTAAACTTCTTTACTCAAGTAAAAGTAAAGAGGGCTTTGAAATGTACTTCAGTAAAAAGTACCCATAACTAGCAGCTGTTTTAAAGAGTACCTGACCTCCCTTTATATTAATAGAACAATAATGTCATTGTTAGCTAATGAATGTTTCCATGCTGACAACGGCAACATGACAACGTTTTCATTGGTCCCTCTTCTTAGAGAAGACCAGGAAATGATGGATACACGGATCGTGTTCAAATCAATAGGCACGCAATGACTCTAAATAATAATGATCACGCCACCAAACCACATTCAGACTAAAGGAACCAGCCTGTTTGGAACATGGAAGAAGTAGAAAGTACAGGTATTTGGGTTCAACATGTAAGAAGTAGAAAGTACAGGTATTTGGGTTCAAAATGGAAGAAGTAGAAAGTACAGGTGTTTGTGTTCAAAATGTAAGAAGTAGAAAGTACAGGTATTTGTGTTCAACATGTAAGAAGTAGAAAGTACAGGTATTTGGGTTCAACATGTAAGAAGTAGAAAGTACAGGTGTTTGTGTTCAACATGTAAGAAGTAGAAAGTACAGGTATTTGGGTTCAAATGTAAGAAGTAGAAAGTACAGGTATTTGGGTTCAAATGTAAGAAGTAGAAAGTACAGGTATTTGTGTTAGAAATGTAAGAAGTAGAAAGTACAGGTATTTGGGTTCAGAATGTAAGAAGTAGAAAGTACAGGTATTTGGGTTCAACATGTAAGAAGTAGAAAGTTCAGGTATTTGTGTTCAAAATGTAGAAGTAGAAAGTACAGGTATTTGGGTTCAACATGTAAGAAGTAGAAAGTTCAGGTATTTGTGTTCAAATGTAAGAAGTAGAAAGTACAGGTATTTGGGTTCAACATGTAAGAAGTAGAAAGTACAGGTATTTGGGTTCAACATGTAAGAAGTAGAAAGTTCAGGTATTTGTTCAACATGTAAGAAGTAGACGTAAAAAGTCGTCAGAAAAATAAGTAGTGGAGTAAAGTACTGATACCAGAAACATGTACTTAAGTACAGTAACGAAGTATTTGTACTCCACTACCTCCCACCTCTGTTTAAGACGCTTAACATCACTTAGCGTCACATGAAGCTCGTTGAGATGAGGACTCGTGCACTGTTGTCAGACAGGAAGTAGCATTCTGCAGATTAACGGGAAACAGAGGGGCAGATATACGTCCTCTCAGCGCTGTGATAGAGGAAGATTCACCCTCCAGAGTGTGAAACCGCACATTACTCAGTTTCACACTCTGCAGATGTGTGAACGCAGCATGTGGCAGCCATGAAGCTAGCATTAGCAGAGAGATGAAAACATGGCGCAGCTGACACCTTTAAGATGAAGACTAATGTCCTTTTAAATCGCAGTTCATTGAACTCGCCATTTCTTTACTTCTTCTCAAGATTGTTTTGGGCGTATTGTGCATCCTGTGTCAAAAGCTAAAGCATATTGCCTACACCTACAATATCGATATATAAACAGGAAGTAGGCCTATGTGGGGTTTCATGGTTTGCATCTTCACCACCAAACCACCGGATGCCCCCTTTTCAAAAAATGTTTTTATTTGTTTTATTTGTATTTATTTATAGAAGGACCATGCATACAAAAACATTAATCTCAGCAAAGAAAGATGCAATATGCCAGATTATAGCTAATAGCTCATTTCCATCTGTGGTCCTCAAAAAAAAAAGACCAGTTTGTAAGCTGAACTTCTGCATCAGTAAATTCAGAGATGAAAGAAGTATTCACATCAATTTAAGTAATATTTTGTGGTATTAGTACTTGAGTATTTCAATTTTTCGCTACTGTGTACTTCTACTCCACTACATGTATTTAATACCTTTAGTTACTTTACAGATCTGGATGAATGATGTGAAATATAATCAAGTCTTAAATCAGACTTTAGTTCCACCTGGAGTAAATCCACAAGCTACCCTGCAGTATACAAAGTCATTCAAACTAGCTGCACCTTTACCAGCTTTGAGAACACTTTCATGATCAATCATTATAAAACATATCATATATATTATTCTGAAATGGACCAATCTGCACAATGACTACTTTTACTGTCGCTACTTTCACTATATTTTGATGAGAATAGTTTTCTACTTTTACTTGAGGAACATTTTGAATGCAGGACTTTTACTGTAACAGAGTATTCCTACACTCTGGTACTTCTACTTTTACTCAAGTACAAGATCTGAGTACTTCTACTTTTACTCAAGTACAAGACCTGAGTACTTCTACTTTTACTCAAGTACAAGATCTGAGTACTTCTACTTTTACTCAAGTACAACATCTGAGTACTTCTACTTTTACTCACGTACAAGATCTGAGTACTTCTACTTTTACTCAAGTACAAGATCTGATTACTTCTCTTTTACTACAAGATCTGAGTACTTCTACTTTTACTCACGTACAAGATCTGAGTACTTCTACTTTTACTCAATTACAACATCTGAGTACTTCTACTTTTACTACAAGATCTGAGTACTTCTACTTTTACTCACGTACAAGATCTGATTACTTCTACTTTTACTCAAGTACAAGATCTGAGTACTTCTACTTTTACTCAAGTACAACATCTGAGTACTTCTACTTTTACTCATGCACAAGATCAGAGTACTTCTACTTATACTCAAGTACAAGATCTGAGTACTTCTACTTTTACTCACGTACAATCTGAGTACTTCTACTTTTACTCAAGCACAAGATCAGAGTACTTCTACTTTTACTCACGTACAAGATCTGAGTACTTCTACTTTTACTCAAGTACTAGATCTGAGTACTTCTACTTTTACTCACGTACAAGATCTGATTACTTCTACTTTTACTCAAGTACAACATCTGAGTACTTCTACTTTTACTCATGCACAAGATCAGAGTACTTCTACTTTTACTCAAGTACAAGATCTGAGTACTTCTACTTTTACTCAAGTACAAGATCTGAGTACTTCTACTTTTACTCAAGTACAACATCTGAGTACTTCTACTTTTACTCATGCACAAGATCAGAGTACTTCTACTTTTACTCAAGTACAAGATCTGAGTACTTCTACTTTTACTCACGTACAAGATCTGAGTACTTCTACTTTTACTCAAGCACAAGATCAGAGTACTTCTACTTTTACTCACGTACAAGATCTGAGTACTTCTACTTTTACTCAAGTACAATATCTGAGTACTTCTACTTTTACTCAAGTACAAGATCTGAGTACTTCTACTTTTACTCACGTACAAGATCTGAGTACTTCTACTTTTACTCAAGTACAATATCTGAGTACTTCTACTTTTACTCAAGTACAAGATCTGAGTACTTCTACTTTTACTCAAGTACAATCTGAGTACTTCTACTTTTACTCAAGTACAAGATCTGAGTACTTCTACTTTTACTCAAGTACTAGATCTGAGTACTTCTACTTTTACTCACGTACAAGATCTGATTACTTCTACTTTTACTCAAGTACAAGATCTGAGTACTTCTACTTTTACTCAAGTACACATCTGAGTACTTCTACTTTTACTCATGCACAAGATCAGAGTACTTCTACTTTTACTCAAGTACAAGATCTGAGTACTTCTACTTTTACTCACGCACAAGATCTGAGTACTTCTACTTTTACTCAAGCACAAGATCAGAGTACTTCTACTTTTACTCACGTACAAGATCTGAGTACTTCTACTTTTACTCAAGTACTAGATCTGAGTACTTCTACTTTACTCAAGTACAACATCTGAGTACTTCTACTTTTACTCATGCACAAGATCAGAGTACTTCTACTTTTACTCAAGTACAAGATCTGAGTACTTCTACTTTTACTCACGTACAAGATCTGAGTACTTCTACTTTTACTCAAGCACAAGATCAGAGTACTTCTACTTTTACTCACGTACAAGATCTGAGTACTTCTACTTTTACTCAAGTACTAGATCTGAGTACTTCTACTTTTACTCACGTACAAGATCTGATTACTTCTACTTTTACTCAAGTACAAGATCTGAGTACTTCTACTTTTACTCAAGTACAAGATCTGAGTACTTCTACTTTTACTCAAGCACAAGATCAGAGTACTTCTACTTTTACTCACGTACAAGATCTGAGTACTTCTACTTTTACTCAAGTACTAGATCTGAGTACTTCTACTTTTACTCACGTACAAGATCTGAGTACTTCTACTTTTACTCAAGTACAGATCTGAGTACTTCTACTTTTACTCAAGTACAAGATCTGAGTACTTCTACTTTTACTCAAGTACAAGATCAGAGTACTTCTACTTTTACTCAGGTACAAGATCTGAGTACTTCTACTTTTACTCAAGTACAAGATCTGAGTACTTCTACTTTTACTCAAGTACAAGATCTGAGTACTTCTACTTTTACTCAAGTACAAGATCTGAGAACTTCTACTTTTACTCAAGTACAAGATCTGAGTACTTCTACTTTTACTCACGTACAAGATCTGAGTACTTCTACTTTTACTCAAGTACAAGATCTGAGTACTTCTACTTTTACTCAAGTACTAGATCTGAGTACTTCTACTTTTACTCAAGTACTAGATCTGAGTACTTCTACTTTTACTCACGTACTAGATCTGAGTACTTCTACTTTTACTCACGTACAAGATCTGATACTTCTACTTTTACTCAAGTACAACATCTGAGTACTTCTACTTTTACTCAAGTACAAGATCTGAGTACTTCTACTTTTACTCACGTACAAGATCTGAGTACTTCTACTTTTACTCAAGTACAACATCTGAGTACTTCTACTTTTACTCAAGTACAAGATCTGAGTACTTCTACTTTTACTCAAGTACAACATCTGAGTACTTCTACTTTTACTCAAGTACAAGATCTGAGTACTTCTCCTTTTACTCAAGTACAAGATCTGAGTACTTCTACTTTTACTCAAGTACAAGATCTGACTACTTCTACTTTTACTCAAGTACAACATCTGAGTACTTCTACTTTTACTCAAGTACAAGATCAGAGTACTTCTACTTTTACTCAAGTACAAGATCTGAGTACTTCTACTTTTACTCAAGTACAACATCTGAGTACTTCTACTTTTACTCAAGTACAAGATCTGAGTACTTCTACTTTTACTCAAGTACAACATCTGAGTACTTCTACTTTTACTCAAGTACAAGATCAGAGTACTTCTACTTTTACTCAAGTACAAGATCTGAGTACTTCTACTTTTACTCAAGTACAAGATCTGAGTACTTCTCCTTTTACTCAAGTACAAGATCTGAGTACTTCTACTTTTACTCAAGTACAACATCTGAGTACTTCTACTTTTACTCAAGTACAAGATCTGAGTACTTCTACTTTTACTCAAGACAAGATCTGAGTACTTCTACTTTTACTCAAGTACAAGATCAGAGTACTTCTACTTTTACTCAAGTACAAGATCTGAGTACTTCTACTTTTACTCAAGTACAAGATCTGAGTACTTCTACTTTTACTCAAGTACAAGATCTGAGTACTTCTACTTTTACTCAAGTACAAGATCTGAGTACTTCTCCTTTTACTCAAGTACAAGATCTGAGTACTTCTACTTTTACTCAAGTACAACATCTGAGTACTTCTACTTTTACTCAAGTACAAGATCTGAGTACTTCTACTTTTACTCAAGAAAGATCTGAGTACTTCTACTTTTACTCAAGTACAAGATCAGAGTACTTCTACTTTTACTCAAGTACAAGATCTGAGTACTTCTCCTTTTACTCAAGTACAACATCTGAGTACTTCTACCACCTCTGAGTATATATGATCTTTTTCTAGATTAATATTACGTTGCATTTTACTGCTGTAGTTCATATTCTATAAGATCATCAAATGTTGATAGCCTGTCCTGTAAACGTTGTGAGTAAAGCATCTGCTCTTTGTAGGACTAGACTTCTCCTGCCACTGCTCTGCCTCACACGTTTTGGCCCAACATGTATTCTTTGCCACTTTAATTGCAATCAAATGCCAAATTAAAAGGGCAAATTGCGCTCTGCTGCTAAACTGTATGGGCGTGGTTTGTATTGTAAAATCATTACTGCGATATCTTTTGTGAATAGGATTTTCAATTGATGGTGCTTTCATCTGTTCTTTGTGAATTTGCCAGCTATATTCTTGGCACAAAGGCTACATGTATAACTATAATTGCAAACAGACGTAAATAAAAGACAAATTGAACTCAGCTGCAAAACTGTGTGGGCGTTTTTTCACTTTTATACCATTGGTGCAATTCATTTTTTGAGTCAGGCCTTTAGACCGGACGAGCAACTGGTGCACAATTCATGGTGCTTTCATCGGCCACAATCCATTCTTTGTGAGTTTGTGTTCTTCCTGCAAAGGGAACATGTATTCTTTGTAACTTTAATTGCAATTAGACAGACAAAAGGGGCGTGTTTGCACTGTTATATCGTAAATGCAATATCTTTTTTGAATCGACGGACAGATAGTGGTTGCGAATGATGAACAATTGCACATTTCTTGTAACTATAATTGCAATTTGATGCAAAAAAGGGGCAAATTGCACTCATTTACAAACTTTACGCGTGCACTTTTACATCATTAGTGCAATATCTTTCTCGAAATTGGACTTCAAAGCCGTGAACTTGTCCCATATTGTTTATTTATCTACAGTTTTCTTCACATTGAGCGTTAAAGACAGAGCTGCTAGCGTGTCTGTTGAACCTGAGTTTCCTCACGGTATAATTTGCTCATCAGTGAAAGTGAACGCAGTCTTTCCTCTGTGTATTGGAGACGACTGTCACTAAAACACATCGAGGGCTGGGTTCAGAAGCCGCAGATCTGAGTCATCGTTGAATCATTATGTTCCGTCTCTGCAGACAGGGAAGTGAGAGAAAAAGAAAAAAGAAAAACCAGGAGTTGCCAAGGTGAAAGCCTGCTCCATGACGCCAGAGTCTTATGGTTTTAACATCCACAACTGTCACATTAGCTACAGTGTAGATATGGCAATGAAAATCTTAAGTCGCAGGCTCCTCCAATAGAGCGACATGAATATATATAGGACATCAAACTAATACAACCAATGGAAATAGTGCAAGAAATAAATTAGATAAAGTCCTCTCCTGATGATGTTCAGGTGTATATCAGTATGTAGTGTCTCTACTTTAAAGAGTCCTCTCCTGCTGATGTTCAGGTGTATATCAGTATGTAGTGTCTCTACTTTAAAGAGTCCTCTCCTGCTGATGTTCAGGTGTATATCAGTATGTAGTGTCTCTACTTTAAAGAGTCCTCTCCTGCTGATGTTCAGGTGTATATCAGTATGTAGTGTCTCTACTTTAAAGAGTCCTCTCCTGCTGATGTTCAGGTGTATATCAGTATGTAGTGTCTCTACTTTAAAGAGTCCTCTCCTGCTGATGTTCAGGTGTATATCAGTATGTAGTGTCTCTACTTTAAAGAGTCCTCTCCTGCTGATGTTCAGGTGTATATCAGTATGTAGTGTCTCTACTTTAAAGAGTCCTCTCCTGCTGATGTTCAGGTGTATATCAGTATGTAGTGTCTCTACTTTAAAGAGTCCTCTCCTGCTGATGTTCAGGTGTATATCAGTATGTAGTGTCTCTACTTTAAAGAGTCCTCTCCTGCTGATGTTCAGGTGTATATCAGTATGTAGTGTCTCTACTTTAAAGAGTCCTCTCCTGCTGATGTTCAGGTGTATATCAGTATGTAGTGTCTCTACTTTAAAGAGTCCTCTCCTGCTGATGTTCAGGTGTATATCAGTATGTAGTGTCTCTACTTTAAAGAGTCCTCTCCTGCTGATGTTCAGGTGTATATCAGTATGTAGTGTCTCTACTTTAAAGAGTCCTCTCCTGCTGATGTTCAGGTGTATATCAGTATGTAGTGTCTCTACTTTAAAGAGTCCTCTCCTGCTGATGTTCAGGTGTATATCAGTATGTAGTGTCTCTACTTTAAAGAGTCCTCTACTGCTGATGTTCAGGTGTATATCAGTATGTAGTGTCTCTACTTTAAAGAGTCCTCTCCTGCTGATGTTCAGGTGTATATCAGTATGTAGTGTCTCTACTTTAAAGAGTCCTCTCCTGCTGATGTTCAGGTGTATATCAGTATGTAGTGTCTCTACTTTAAAGAGTCCTCTACTGCTGATGTTCAGGTGTATATCAGTATGTAGTGTCTCTACTTTAAAGAGTCCTCTACTGCTGATGTTCAGGTGTATATCAGTATGTAGTGTCTCTACTTTAAAGAGTCCTCTCCTGCTGATGTTCAGGTGTATATCAGTATGTAGTGTCTCTACTTTAAAGAGTCCTCTCCTGCTGATGTTCAGGTGTATATCAGCATGTAGTGTCTCTACTTTAAAGAGTCCTCTCCTGCTGATGTTCAGGTGTATATCAGTATATAGTGTCTCTACTTTAAAGAGTCCCTCTCCTGCTAATGTTCAGGTGTATATCAGTATGTAGTGTCTCTACTTTAAAGAGTCCCTCTCCTGCTGATGTTCAGGTGTATATCAGTATGTAGTGTCTCTACTTTAAAGAGTCCCTCTCCTGCTGATGTTCAGGTGTATATCAGTATGTAGTGTCTCTACTTTAAAGAGTCCTCTCCTGCTGATGTTCAGGTGTATATCAGCATGTAGTGTCTCTACTTTAAAGAGTCCTATCCTGCTGATGTTCAGGTGTATATCAGCATGTAGTGTCTCTACTTTAAAGAGTCCTCTCCTGCTGATGTTCAGGTGTATATCAGCATGTAGTGTCTCTACTTTAAAGAGTCCTCTCCTGATGATGTTCAGGTGTATATCAGTATGTAGTGTCTCTACTTTAAAGAGTCCTCTCCTGCTGATGTTCGGTGTATATCAGTATGTAGTGTCTCTACTTTAAAGAGTCCTCTTGCTGATGTTCAGGTGTATATCAGTATGTAGTGTCTCTACTTTAAAGAGTCCTCTCCTGCTGATGTTCAGGTGTATATCAGTATGTAGTGTCTCTACTTTAAAGAGTCCTCTCCTGCTGATGTTCAGGTGTATATCAGTATGTAGTGTCTCTACTTTAAAGAGTCCTCTCCTGCTGATGTTCAGGTGTATATCAGTATGTAGTGTCTCTACTTTAAAGAGTCCTCTCCTGCTGATGTTCAGGTGTATATCAGTATGTAGTGTCTCTACTTTAAAGAGTCCCTCTCCTGCTAATGTTCAGGTGTATATCAGTATGTAGTGTCTCTACTTTAAAGAGTCCCTCTCCTGCTGATGTTCAGGTGTATATCAGTATGTATTGAGGGGTCTATATACAAGTAAATGGAATATGATATGTAGATAAATAAATTGCAAGATGCAACCAGATGAATGTTATGGATGTTCTTTAAAGAGTTCAGGTGTTTAACAGTCTTATGGCCTGTGAGTCTGATGGTTTTTGTCCTGATGCTGCATTTGACTCTATCTCCACCCAGTGTTTGCAACCCTAATCGTGCTATAAGTGGCCACTAAGCTGGAAAACAAACACTGCAGCGAGATAAGTGCAGAATAATCCCCGAACTTCACCGACAACACACACACACTTTGGAGGGAAACTGATATCTGTCATAAGAGAGCCTGGAACAAACAAATGGCCGCTGTGAAGGTGGAGGCTGCGTGTCGTGTCCGTTTACGCAGGTCTTAACCCGAGGAGGTCAAACCACACACAGACACACACATGTGTAAACACACCGAGACATGAAAGCATCGGCATCTGTTTCACACTTCATCACTTGTCACCACTTTTCCTCAGACTGCTACAATTTCAGCGTTTCAGGAGCATCCTCTGAACCCCATTAAATCCTAGATATCCATTTTTATGGTGAAGAAAATACTGAGGATTTGTCCGAGGCATTTTCGGTTTATCTATCATATATATTATCCTTTATCAGCCTGTATCTTACTTATTAATACTCATACACCACTGTATTTATATGTATATACACATTTCTATTGTTTATTAGTGTGCTGATTTTACTGAGCTTCTTGTGCAAATCTAAATATTTTATTATGTTTTATTATTGCAATTTCCCTTTAATTTCTTGTGTTTATATAAATATTTTATCTTGTATTTCTGACTTATTTCCCCGTAGATAACACTTCAGATTTTAGCTTTAGCACTTTTATTAAACACAGTCTCTGCAGCAAATGCATGTTTCTGCAGATTGTCAGTTGACTTAATTCCTCTATTTCTCTCCAGTCTGCCACACTATCATGTCCACAGATGTGTGTGTGTGTGTGTGTGTGTGTGTGTGTGTGTGTGTGTGTGTGTGTGTGTGTGTGTGTGTGTGTGTGTGTGTGTGGGTGTGTGTGTGTGTGTGGTATTTTCAGTCATGTGACCTCTGCACATTGTTGTGAGGCGTCGGGGGCAAAGAGTGAGTCAGGAGGGAGGAGATTGCATTATCTCCAGATAGAAAAAACAGGGGAGAGTGAAAAGTGCAGAGGTTAAAGAGAGAGGAAAACCGCTGCTTCTGTTTTGAAGCGTATATCAGTATGTAGTGCCTCTACTTTAAAGAGTCCTCTCCTGCTGATGTTCAGGTGTATATCAGTATGTAGTGCCTCTACTTTAAAGAGTCCTCTCCTGCTGATGTTCAGGTGTATATCAGTATGTAGTGTCTCTACTTTAAAGAGTCCTCTCCTGCTGATGTTCAGGTGTATATCAGTATGTAGTGTCTCTACTTTAAAGAGTCCTCTCCTGCTGATGTTCAGGTGTATATCAGTATGTAGTGTCTCTACTTTAAAGACTCCTCTCCTGCTGATGTTCAGGTGTGTATCAGTATGTAGTGTCTCTACTGTAAAGAGTCCTCTCCTGCTGATGTTCAGGTGTATATCAGTATGTAGTGCCTCTACTTTAAAGAGTCCTCTCCTGCTGATGTTCAGGTGTATATCAGTATGTAGTGTCTCTACTTTAAAGAGTCCTCTCCTGCTGATGTTCAGGTGTATATCAGTATGTAGTGCCTCTACTTTAAAGAGTCCTCTCCTGCTGATGTTCAGGTGTATATCAGTATGTAGTGTCTCTACTTTAAAGAGTCCTCTCCTGCTGATGTTCAGGTGTATATCAGTATGTAGTGCCTCTACTTTAAAGAGTCCTCTCCTGCTGATGTTCAGGTGTATATCAGTATGTAGTGCCTCTACTTTAAAGAGTCCTCTCCTGCTGATGTTCAGGTGTATATGAGTATGTAGTGTCTCTACTTTAAGAGTCCTCTCCTGCTGATGTTCAGGTGTATATCAGTATGTAGTGCCTCTACTTTAAAGAGTCCTCTCCTGCTGATGTTCAGGTGTATATCAGTATGTAGTGTCTCTACTTTAAAGAGTCCTCTCCTGCTGATGTTCAGGTGTATATCAGTATGTAGTGTCTCTACTTTAAAGAGTCCTCTCCTGCTGATGTTCAGGTGTATATCAGTATGTAGTGTCTCTACTTTAAAGAGTCCTCTCCTGCTGATATTCAGGTGTATATCAGTATGTAGTGCCTCTACTTTAAAGAGTCCTCTCCTGCTGATCGTCAGGTGTATATCAGTATGTAGTGTCTCTACTTTAAAGAGTCCTCTCCTGCTGATGTTCAGGTGTATATCAGTATGTAGTGTCTCTACTTTAAAGAGTCCTCTCTTGCTGATATACAGGTGTATATCAGTATGTAGTGTCTCTACTTTAAGAGTCCTCTCCTGCCTATGTTCAGGTGTATATCAGTATGTAGTATCTCTACTTTAAAGAGTCCTCTCCTGCTGATGTTCAGGTGTATATCAGTATGTATTGTCTCTACTTTAAAGAGTCCTCTCCTGCTGATGTCCAGGTGTATATCAGTATGTAGTGTCTCTACTTTAAAGAGTCCTCTCCTGCTGATGTTCAGGTGTATATCAGTATGTAGTGTCTCTACTGGGACATGTCTCCATGCTTTAATGTTCAAAAAGCTCTTTATTGTTCTCATACTGCCTGTGCTGCAGCACCTCTTTTCACCCTCTGTCTGAAACCAGAGCCCAGTCTGCTCTGATTGGTTAGCTGGCCGGCTCTGTTGTGATTGGTCAACCGCTTAGAGATGTCCCGCCCCTTAGCCTTCCATAGTGATGTCACTTTTTTCCTGAAGTAAACAGAGGGGTCCAAGCAGTTGTCTATGTGTTGCCTAGCAACAACAAACAAGCTCGGACATTCCATTTGTGCCTTTGATGGCTATGACGTCATCGCATTCCCTCACATGTTGGCTTTCATCTTATTTCCTATAAACAGCTGGGCTGACGGACTTATTTCATTACCGATCCCAATCCTTACGTGACAGGAAGCAGGACATTAGCTCTCAGCGCGCCATTTTATTTATCATATTGGACACTCTGTGTTTTAATAGACAACTTACTTTGTGCAAAATATATTTGTTTCAAACGAAAATAAATGGCTGCTATGGAACAAGAAATAGTGATGGCTGAAGAATTGCAAATAGTGGTTAGTGAAATGACTAGACAACGCAGGAACGCCTGTGAGATAGGGAGATTAAACAGGGAGTTAGAGACTTGTGATAAAGTCATAAAATACTCCAATACACTTTATGTGAAATATAATGGAGACCTAAAGGCCCTTGATGTCGAGAAACTCTGCAAAAAATTGAGGACATCCCTGAATTGAATGAGACAGTCAGTCAGTCCCTCCAAAAAGACCTTACCGGTGTGATGGAAATAGCTCAGAAAAGGGGATAGGGCTGTCGTCCAGGCAGAAAACAGCAAGATGACGACATGATGGAGAACTCTGAGAGATTCACTGAACTGCAGGGAAAATATGACGCCCTTCAGAAAACCAGTGAAACATACGAGGTGAAGAACCATTGTCTGCAGATGGACTTCAACACTTTCAGGGCAAAGTGCAAATTACTGAATCATAAAATTGACATAATTCAGGAAGACAAAGACGTTCTCGAGCCTCAGCTCAACGAACTGAGGGAGAACTTTAGAACAATACATTACGAGAGCAGAGTTCACCGACAGCAGAACTATAGGCTAGCTCAAGACAATAGAATCGTAACGGCTAAACAAGTCCCACTACAGGCGCAGAACACAACACTAAATGAGGAAAAAGGTGTCTTACTGACAAATGCAAAGGTTTGAGACATCAATGTCTTGCCTGTGGAACAAATCAAGAGGCTCTGCAGGCGGAACTCGTTACAAACAAGCAGGATATTAAAAGACTGCGTAAGTGTTGCAATTCGTTATGTAAGCAGAACGGTCCATTATTGGATCAATTTAAAACCTCCAGGCACAGAACACTATTCTCCTGGAGAACATGAAATTATTACCAAATAATAGCCATGGACTCAGACCCAGAATGATGGACCTCAGGAGAACTCAGATCACTCCAGACCCAGAATGATGGACCTCAGAAGAACCTCAGATCACTCCAGACCCAGAATGATGGACCTCAGAAGAACCTCAGATCACTCCAGACCCAGAATGATGGACCTCAGGAGAACGTCAGCGCCCCCTTCAGCGACACACCACATGTTCTCCAGGGATACAATAACATGCATCAGGAGTATGACAACATATCCGGGAGATCATTCAAATCCATAAGACCTTCCAGGGGTCATGGCAGAGAACGATGGACTGCTAGAGAAATACTAAAATACCGGGCAGAGATCAATGGACACCAAGAAAACATAGAAGTTCTCCAGATGCAGAACAATGGACTGCAAGAGGACATTAAAACAGTCAGGGAGCAGATCAATGGACTCGAGAGAGAACGTGGAACCCTCCGGGAGCAGAACAGTGGTCTCCAAGAGGACGATAAAACCCTTTGGGGTCAGAACATTGGACCCAAGAGATCGTTAGAACACTCCAGGGGCAGCATGATGGTCTACAAGAGGAAATGATAAGGCTTCAGGCAGAGAACAATGAACTCAAGGTGAACGGTAAAATCATAACAGTCGAGGCGCAGAACGACGGACTCAAAGAGAACCTGCAAAACACTCCAGGCGCAGAACAATGGACTTCAGGTTCAAGTTAAAACACTCGAGACGCAGATCAAGGGTCTCCAACAGGACATTAGAACCCCCAGGGGCAGAGAAGCGGACTCGGGCGTCGTTAACTTTGAAAAGCTCAGGAAAACCGTAACGTTCTCCAGGAGACGGGAGAGCAAACCTTCTCGCTAACCCTATCTCTAAGAAACGTCGCGCTAAGGTTAACAACATTCCCGTTAACGCTAATGAACGTCACGCT
>JAAKFY010000012.1:6821188-6853688 GCA_011823955.1 Dissostichus mawsoni | reverse complement strand
GCCTCTAAAAATGTAAAAAACCCCATAAAGAAACACCAGAAACTGGCTTTTAGTTGTTGGTAGTACATCTTGTATGATTTATCACTTATAAATCTACATTTTGCTTATTTTTTGGGGTGATAATCATCTGCCTGAAGGGAGACATCTCGCTCTCTCTTACTGGTTTCTCCAAAGTTGCCGATATACCCCAGCTTTTAATAACACTGTGTAGCGATTCTAAGCTTATAATTGTATGTTTTTCCCTCTTAAACGCTCCGCAACACGTGATATATTTACAAAACATCCCCAACTAACGATTATATGAATTATCTTTCACAGTATGAGTCACAGTAAACACACATTTTTGCAGTTGGGTGTGTTTGTGTGTGAACAGATCAGGCTAACAGTTTCCATCCGCTTCCAGTCTTTATGCTAAGCTAGGCTAATCAAGAATCTTCTCATCTAACTTAAAAAAGCAATGATGCAAATGTATTTTTCCTAAAGATAAGAGCTGCAAAGTATTGTAGACAAGTTGATCGACAGACAGATAATAAATAATCTTTCAAAATGATGTTTTCAGCCTCTCAAATATGTATTTTATTTAGGTTTTCGTAGTTTTTGATCACAATAATTGGACATTTTTGACATTTAAAAGACTTGAACTTTGAAAACTCCAATAAATGTTGAACTATTCCTTCAAAAGCAAGATCTTGTTCTGATACCTGATGCGCAAAACAGATAAAAAACCACCACAAAGCTTATATTCACTTGTTTTTCTTATAATTTAATTGCATCGATCCAGGTAAACAGCAGACAGTGAACTATAGGCACTCTACTATCCGTGTAGAGGTATACAAATGGATGGAGCAGATCAATGTGAAGCTGTCTGCTAAGTGGGAGTCTGGCTCCAAGCCTTAGCATCACTTAATTATTAAGAAAACAACTGTCTGCCACCCGGTCAAACTATAATTAGAGTATTACAGCTGCAGTGCATGTCATTTAAAATAAGAAGCAGTTATTATAACGTCTAAATTGTTACGTATCCTCCTGAAATTGTCACGACAAACTTCACCCTTGTTCATCGTCTTCCCATTTGCGTCTCTGTTTTCTTTTAAAAGTTCCTATTTGTCTTCCCTGACTTTGCAAAATAAACGCTCGGTGATGTTTTAGGAGTTGTACGAGCACAGAGTTTACCCACCGGCTCACGGTCGTAGTATCCGAGGCGTAGCTTGATTATTGATTCTGCAGGAAGGGCGTGCTTTGACCCTGCGTTTTGTGTATTTGTAGTTCCTCCAGAGGTGTTTGATGTCTTACAGCTGCTGCCTTCATGTTCAAACTGTCCCAATCAGCACATTTAACAGACATGTCAGCCGCCTCTGCTGAATACCCTCTAAATTTAGGGGGGGATGAAAGCTTTGACAGGCGTCTGGAGGGATGATGTCATGCGTGGGTCTCTGCTGCATGTTTTGTGAATAAAAAAAACCAGCGCTCCAGAGGATACATCTGGACGGGAATCTGACACTGCTCAATGAATGAAAGAGAGAAAGGTGAATGGAGGAAATATGGATGCTCTTCAGGGAGGAGAGTTATTAGAAGTGTTGATGAGATGATTTCTAACGGGATGGAAACGTCTTAAATACCTCAGAAACTATTGGATATACTGCCGTGACATTTGAGCATGTTAGTATTCCCAAGGATACAATGAAGTTTCCTTTTCTGCTCGTCAAAGTTATATCTTATTTACAGTGGAGTGCTGTATTTACTATAGGTATAATTGTGAGGCTTTTCACTACGGAAAGATGTTCTTTTGCAAAAGTGGTTCATCCAGTATTTTAAGATGATGTACAAGTGACATCAGCGGCAAGTTTCTGCACATTTGCAATTTACTATTTTTAAAGGAATTGCCACACTTTCGACCGATGCATGAGCTTCTAAAAGGAACGTAAGGCAGGAACATTTATATGCAATTCATGCAAATATTGGTGCTGTATGTGAAGTGGCATTTTGAGCATTTGGCATTTTGGCATTAAACAGACTTCAAGACTTTTTTCCCATCATAGTGCAGCTATCTTTATCTCCCTCTGACATTAGCAGACCAGGGGTGGGGAACCTTTTTCCTCTCAAGGGCCATTTTTACAACATCCTCCGAGGGCCGTACAAATTATTGAACTCAACCTTGCTTAAAAAACTAAAATCACAGCCCATTCATTTCACCTTTCTTTCATGCTGTGCAAAGAAAAAGCAACCTCTTAATCCAGATATCTTACTGTTTGATTTTCAAAGTTTAATGTTATGCTTTCGAGAGTGTGTAAGAGGCGTAAGGACTAAAATGCAGACATTCACTATGACTCGCGCATGCATGCAGATTTTTCTTTTTTATATTGAAGTTAGCATCGATCTGGTGCACTTTGAGAGCAACATTAGGAGATCTATGGAAACATCTCTCAACATTATATGAAACAGAACTGGAAGCAGATTTTCTTTTTCTTTATGGATATTTACAAATCACTCCCTTTCAAACTGTATTCTTGTTTATTAATAACAACTTTTTTTACTGTCATATAGTATTTTATACCCGTTTACTTTATTCTCTTATTTTTTTATAACTATAATGATCATATAAAGATGTGCCTTTACCTCACTGAGCTGAGGTTATCAGCCTCTCAGTCTGTCAGGAGAGAGCTCTCTCACCTGGTTGTAGAAAAAGCTCTTTATATCCGTTAGCATAGCTAGCTAACCAGATGCTAACAATCCCCGGTACCGCTCTCTCTCTCTCTCTCGCTCGCTCACACAAAATGCGCTCGTGCCACACACACAGAGCCGAGCTTGAGTGAAACACAGAGCCAGAAGTAGTTGTACTGTAGTGTATCATATTATTTTCGATGGCGTTATTGACTGTATGATCAGTATGACAGATGAGCAGATCGCCACTGGGCTTTCAACTAAAGACACAGCCACGCAAAAACTGCGGCATGTGTACGGCTCCTTATGGGTACTGCAATTTGTGAAGTGCCGGAGCGCGTTCCAGCACACTACACCACGTGATGACACGTTAGCTCGTGTTGTGTTCAAGGAACTGTCCTTGGCCAGGAAGGCGGGAGGCGTGTGGCGCAGTGGATAGAGCCTTGGTGTTCGGATCAGGGGTCACAGGTTCAAACCCCACTGCAGTCAGCATGTCGTTGAGTCCCACTTCACCCCAAATTGCTCCTGTGGGGATTGTCCACAGTATTGAGTATGTAAGCTTTGGATAAAAGCGTCTAACAAGTAACATGTAATGTAATGAAAACAGCAGTCGCTTGTTTAATTCTTTTGCGGTTTAGATTTCTTTAATTTTTTCTTTTTTGCGTGTGTTTATAAATTACCTCGAGGGCCGTATCAAATGGTCTCGCGGACCGTATACGGCCCGGAGGCCGGAGGTTCCCCACCCTGATTTAGACATTTGGCCTCTTGTGTTCCCCTGTGCGTATGTAGACAGAATCACGCCTTCATTCATGACCTCCTGTGTCACCTCACTCCCACGTATACTGCACTTTGGCCGAGAAATCATCAGCAAGGGAGAAGACAGTCAAATGAGAAAATTAAATCAAAGACAACAGAGCAAAAAAAAAGTCAGAAATTCGGAAATTGACAGAGAATGATAATGGGAAAGTAAGAAGGACAGCAAACAAGACTTATCTTACTGGCTCTGGTGATCCAGAAATGTCTTAAAAATGACTTGATTACCATGTATGGCAGCTGAAATGTTGCAATATATTGAAATCAAGCAAGAATCTCCAAGACTTCACTGAGCAGGATTTGGCTTCTTGTGTTTCTCTTTGCATCTGAAGACAGAAACACATCAGCTAATGAAATGCAATGTAAACACACCTACATTTGTGACCTTGAAACCAACGTCCTGCAGATTGGCACGAGAAATAAGTGGCTGCGGAGAGTCTAATGAGAAAATGAAAGGCGACATATTATCAAGTCAAGTCAAATGAGTTAGAAAAGTCTGAAGTGTGGAGAGGTTTGGAGCACTAGAGGGAAGAACATGTCTGAAAAATAGACAGTCAGAGGAGGATTGAGGGAAAGAAAGAAGGGCAGCGGAGTGAAAAATGTGTAAAGATAAAAGAACAAAGAAGTAAATCTGGAAATATTTGAGTTTCACAACGTGCCCGCGGACATGCCGGTCGTTAAACAGCAGCACATGGTGAAGATCTGCGTCACACCCAAAACTCTTCTTTCTTTATCCCTCTCAGAGTCAGACAGCACATCTTAAAGGTCCCCTATTACACTGTGTTTCACATATTATAGGTCTCAGATATATACAAAACATGTCTCTGATTGGCTGAAACACCAAACAGATCATTGCAGCATCCCATAATCCCCTCTGTTTCAGGCCTGTTTCAAAAGTGCTGATTCTCTGTCTGTTACTTTAGATGAAAATAAGGAGCCCCTCCCCACGCCCCTCTGAGAGAGATTTGGTTAAAAAGAACTCAATGGTGCTCTAGGAGGAGATTCAGGTGATAAGGGGGGGGGGGGGTTACCTTGGTTGCTGATTTATGACATCATAAAGTGGCCAAAATCTGATCAGCTCATTTTCAGACAGGTTTTTATAGAAATGGATCAGGACAAAAAGAGAGAGAATCTTTGTTCCTGAAACTTTCAGAGTCTCTTTACACAGAGGGGACACATGTTGAGTAGAAGAGACATGAAGAAGAGGGGACACATGTTGATGTAGAAGAGACATGAAAAGAGGGGACACATGTTGATGTAGAAGAGACATGAAGAAGAGGGGACACATGTTGATGTAGAAGAGACATGAAGAAGAGGATTTTGCATAATAGGGGACCTTTAAAAACACTCTCTGTATCATTTACATCATCCAGTGTTTGTTTGCTCGCTTTAATTTCAGAGTGCTTGTTTGTTTTGGATCAGCTTTACAGCGAACACGTGCTTCTCACAACAGCTGATTGAGTGTCTTAACGAGTGTTTCCACAGGTGTTGATCAGCGTGAAGCTCTAAATCTGATTATAGTGTGCTGGATGTGTTACAGATGAGCAGCTGCAGGTCAGCCGTGTGCTTTTACTGCAGCTTTGAAGCTACAGGTGCTGACTGGGGTCATTTTTATAGGTGTTTTGATGTGTCGCAGGCCAACAGGTGCTGATCTCACTGCTGTGGCGACCCGGTTAGACGCTGTTAACAAGTTGTTTTGGTTTTTGCAGGGTTTAATTGTGGGTTAGTGTGTCTGACTGACTGCCAGAACCTATCAGGAGCACAGGCAGCTGACCGAAAACAGACCCATCGGTTGCTGGTTATTTGCAGGCTTAGATACTTGAGACAATTTAGATTTTTCCCGTGATAAGCGATGACATACATGGACTGTTTTGTATCTGCCGGTCGTCTTTTTCTATTGAATCAAGATTTGAAAGCTCTGTGTGGATATACTTAGACTAAGTGGGGCTTTGAGATAACATCTACACAAAGATAATACTAACATTTGGATGTTTCGCATTTTAAAGAGGACTAATAATGCATATCTTCAGGTCTATGTTAGTATTTAGTGCCTCTACACCAGGGGTACTCAAATACAAATCTTAAAGGTCCAAAGACATTTTCAATAAGACAAAGGTCCGTTAAAGGTCATTCAAACTTTTAAACAATTGCAACAAGATTCTTAACACGAGGTTGCAAAAACAAAAATAATCTGTATGCAGCAGTTTTCATTGTTATTGTGTCTGTGCTTGATCCCTCAGAGTCGCAGTGTAAGAGCTGCACAGTTATGAATAAAGGCAGCTGCACCCTCTTTCATTCAGCATTCCCATTATTGCTTTATAAATGTCTTCCCCCTTGTGTGTCCACTGAGGTTCGTCAGGCCCAACACATCTTCAACAAACTCCCCCTTTGCCTCATCATAAAAACTCACAAACACCAGCAACTGAGCATTGTCAGTGGTGTCAGTGGACTCATCCACAGCTAAGGAAATGCACTGTGCATTTTTTATTCCATCACAAAGCTGATAATCAAATCACCAGCCAGTATTTATGTTCTTCTGGTTGCTGTGGAATCTGAGAGGGGGATTTGCTTGATTTGACCTGTTATTCCTCTTTTTGTTTGCCTTCAAACACTTCAGTCATGCATTCTTTTATACTTCAGTTATTATCCAGTGGAATGTCCTTACCTACTGGCCTAGTTACATCAAAGTGGTTACTTTTTTTTGGCTGGGCAGTGTAGTTTTACACAACGTCTTATTTGACTTTCTCAGGACTTAAAACTGTTTTTTGGGGGCAGACCCCACAGAGAAAAAAATATATTTACACACGTAAGGTCAACATCTTAACAGTTTTGATTCAATGCTGAGTGCAGCCAAACCTGACAGTCTCTTCTCTGTTATTGTAGACCGCAAATACCTCATCTCCTTCAGTACTTGGGTCCGAATGCTTCTCGTTTTGCACCGTCCCGTTCAAATTAAATCGCCGCCAATCATATTTCCACGCTCGCGCCAGGGCCGGGGGAGGGGTTACAAGACGTGCGTCTTGTGCTGCATTCACTTGCACTCGGACATTAGAGACTTTCTCTCATAAAGTCCGATGAGCCACAACTTTTCTTTCAAACATATGAAAAGTATAATTTGCTCAGAGTCCAGAGACAGTTGTGGTTCGGTCCGGATCCGGACCGGAGTCCGGACTTTGAGGATGCCTGCTCTACTGGGACATGTTTCCATCTAGATTGTGTATTGCATTGTTTGAGGAGTCTTGGATTTTAGATTTTCATCGCCAACTACGGTGTAGCTGTTTTCAGCGTCTCAATTATGTCGATGTCCTACTTTTTATATCATATTAAAGAGAATATCTTTGGGGGTTTTTGACTGTCAAGACATTTAAATACATTACTTCTTTAAGAATGGATTGACATTTCCACTATCTTCTTACATTTTATACACCAAACGACTATTTAGTAAGTTAGTTGCAGCCTTATTTTAGTCTATATTTGCATTGTGAACTCATGGCGTTGACACAATGAGTGTGAAACGAATGCATTAACTGAACTTCATGCAAATCCATCCAATAGTTGTCGACAGAGATGGCAAAAGTACACACATCCTTTACTCAAGTAGAAGTACAGATACTCGTGTTTAAAAATACTCTGGTCAAAGTAGAAGTACTGACTAAACTCTTTACTCAAGTAAAAGTAACGAGGCTTTGAAATGTACTTCAGTAAAAAGTACCCATAACTAGCAGCTGTTTTAAAGAGTACCTGACCTCCCTTTATATTAATAGAACAATAATGTCATTGTTAGCTAATGAATGTTTCCATGCTGAACAACGGCAACATGACAACGTTTTCATTGGTCCCTCTTCTTTAGAGAAGACCAGGAAATGATGGATACACGGATCGTGTTCAAATCAATAGGCACGCAATGACTCTAAATAATAATGATCACGCCACCAAACACACATTCAGACTAAAGGAACCAGCCTGTTTGGAACATGGAAGAAGTAGAAAGTACAGGTATTTGTGTTCAACATGTAAGAAGTAGAAAGTACAGGTATTTGTGTTCAAAATGTAAAAAGTCAAAGTAAAAAGTCGTCAGAAAAATAAGTAGTGAGAGTAAAGTACTGATACCAGAAACAAGTACTTAAGTACAGTAACGAAGTATTTGTACTCCATTACTTCCCACCTCTGGTTGTCGAGACACTTCACTAAAAGTGGAACCTGGTGTGAGAGAAAGTCTGTGGATCATCAGAGTCTTCAGGCGTCATTCTGCTGGAATGTGTGAGAAGATTTCACGCCAATCAATCCAATAAATGTCCAAAAATTCTGGATCAAAACGGCTGGATCTACCGACAAAAGGCTGAACCTCTTACATGTTTGAAACTTCTCACCATGAAATGGAGCAGAAAATGACCTCAGAGTGATGGACAGATTTATACACAGATACTTTAGAGCTCGTGAGAGGCTTTCCATCCACAAAGAGAGAGGACGCTTATCAGGCAGATGTTCACTAAAATAAACCAGTTACACAATTCACTGGTTTTTATTTGAGCCTAGCTGGAGACACCAAATATATTATTATATTTATATATTATTTATATTTATGAATACATTCGGAAAAGTATGGCAACCATTCCTAGACCAAAACATGAATGTATAGAGAGGCGAAGTCCCGCCCATCTACTTCCGACCCATGGGACCTTATTTCGGAAAAAGTATGTATTGAAGTCAATGAGAGAAAGATTATCTCGATCCCGTTTGAATTGTGCCATGAATACACATATGATGTTTGTCAATTTAAAAAATAATTTCCAAGTCAAAAAAGTCACAGTTTGTCGTAAAAACTGTTGAAATATAAGACTATGAAAAATACGCAACTAGAAAGACTACAAATCCCAGAATCCCGGTCCCGCATGCTGCTCTTATGGAACGACTAACTCCCCTTGTGTGTGTGTACAGCTCTCAACATGCCCAGACTTGGAGTGATTTTCACCTCTTTTAATACTTTCCGCCTCATTCTGAAAGAAAGAAGTGAAATGTGCCAACGTGACGGCCGTCTTGGTGTGTGGTGCGAGACGGGAGATGTAGCTCATTGAGCGGTTTCACACAAGTGTTACTTCACAGTTTTTACGACACATTTTTATTTTTTTGAATTGCAAAATTATCTTTTAAGATTGACAAACATCATATGTGTAATTCGTGGCACAATTCAAACGGGATCGAAAGATAACGTTTCTCTCCCATTGACTTCAATACATACTTTTTCCTAAGTAAGGTCCCATGGAGCTCCCCCGGAAAGGGAGGGACTTCGCCTCTCTATTTAATTAGAATAATTAATAATAATACGTTATAATAATAAATAATAATTTAAATAATTAAGAATAAAATAAAAAAAAACGTAATAATACTGAATAATAAAAAGCAAGATGATTCTTTTTGTTTACAGGTAATTAGTAGTTTTAGTATATTTGTAAAGTATCCCTCCCAAAACCTGCGCACACTTTTCGAGCAATTAATCCAAGAGTTGTTGAGTTAATGGGACATTTCCTGGTTTAAAAAAACGTTAAAGAACAACATTTAAAGACAAAAGACTAGTCTGATAGTGCCCAGAGAATAAATATATATTTTTTTTAATTGCATTTTCAGAATTAGCATCAGGTTTATTGCAAAGTTAAGTTATATCAAAAATTCATTTAAATATTGCAAAATGGAATACCAAACTTAGAGTAAAATACACTTGTGAAATGTTCTTTTTCAAGGCAAGACATCTTAAAATAGTGTTCTTATTAAAGTGATTTAAAGGATCAGACAGGGTGCAGTAAACCCAGAAGAGGCAGACAGAAAACGTCTCAGTGCAGCGTGACTCTGAACTGTACTTGAGCTGTGATAAACGCTGGCCTGAAGCCAATCAGTTAATTAACTGTGTGTGTGTGTGTGTGTGTGTGTGTGTGTGTGTGTGTGTGTGTGTGTGTGTGGTGTGTGTGTGTGTGTGTGTGTGTGTGTGTACCTGTGGCGTTGCAGGGATGTCTATAATCAGGTTAATGGGAACAGGAAATGGGGAGCAGAGGAAGTGCAGAATGAGCGAGGGAGGAACCGAGGGGATAATATTTCTTGGCTGGGATTCCTGAGCATGACTCTGCAGCTCTCTCTCTTTCCCTGTCTGTCGGGGAAGTAAAGAGCTTAATCTCGAATGAAATCTATGGGATGACGGTGAGAATATGACTGCACGATGACTGGCAACCAGAGGTGGGAAGTAGTGGAGTACAAATACTTCGTTACTGTACTTAAATACATTTTTCTGGTATCAGTACTTTACTCCACTACTTATTTTTCTGACGACTTTTTACTTTGACTTCTTACATGTTGAACACAAATACCTGTACTTTTTTTTTTAAGCTAGAAGATAAAAAGTCACAAAAGGCCCTCTGCTGAGATAAGATCAGGATTCTTCAGAATGATTTCTCATGAATGTTGGTCTTATGGTTAGAGCTGTATCTGATGTGGTGGAGGTGCAGGTTTTCACACTTCCTTCAGATGAGGGTGTCTGCCGCGCAATAACACTTACTGTAAGTACAAACAGGCTGGTTCCTTTAGTCTGAATGTGTGTTGGTGGCGTGATCATTATTATTTAGAGTCATTGCGTGCCTATTGATTTGAACACGATCCGTGTATCCATCATTTCCTGGTCTTCTCTAAAGAAGAGGGACCAATGAAAACGTTGTCATGTTGCCGTTGTTCAGCATGGAAACATTCATTAGCTAACAATGACATTATTGTTCTATTAATATAAAGGGAGGTCAGGTACTCTTTAAAACAGCTGCTAGTTATGGGTACTTTTTACTGAAGTACATTTCAAAGCCTCTTTACTTTTACTTGAGTAAGAAGTTTAGTCAGTACTTCTACTTTTACCAGAGTATTTTTAAACACGAGTATCTGTACTTCTACTTGAGTAAAGGATGTGTGTACTTTTGCCATCTCTGCTTGCAGTGGGGTTTTTATAAGTCCAGGGAGAGGGCTGCTAACAGACCCTGATGCATGCAGTCCATGCTTTAAAGCCTTCTTAAGTTATGGTCTATAGAAGTGCACTGATCCAAATATGTCCTTTTAGCAGGGGATGTTATTTCTGTCTCTCTTTACACCCGTTTATATCTTGGGAAGTTACCTACACCATTGAACAAGATGTTTTTATGTGACTTGCTAGGCAGGTATTTATCAAAGCTTTATTTGTCTGATGAAGTGGTAAGAATGCAAAAAAACAAAACAATTAGCTGACAGATGCTAAGAGGATCTGCAGAGTTTGGGTTACAGGGTACATAAATCATAACATATGTATCTTAAAGATGTTTTGTATTATTATCACTACGATCGATCACTTTAACATAAACTAGTTGGTACTAAGAGTTAGCTCCATACTCATAATGAAAAAGCTAACATGCTATGCTTAGCAGGTAGACTATATTCACTATCGGCATTACGTGTGTTACATAGTGAAGCTAAGTTAATGCAAATGTCATTATTTTTGCATGTTTTTGGCCATAAACCGAGTATAAGGCACATCAATATTTGAACTTGTTGATGGTGCTTTTATGAAAAGTCACAGGATCTAAAGTTCAACCTCGAGTGAGTGTAAGAAGTTGTAGCAATGCATTCAGAAACGTGTTGAGATAGTTCACTAAAACAAAAAATGTGAGCCTTAGGGTCTACTACGGAGAATTAAGAACATTACTAAAGCTGTAGGGTGCATCCTCTGGGGAACATGCACAAAATGTCATAGCAGAAGTTGTTTAGATATTTCACTCAGAATTTGAAATATCAACCTTGTGGTGGTGTTCAAGGCAACTGAAGAGGATCACCAAAGTTGGTAGGGTCTATCCTCGGGGCCCAGGAGTTCAAAACGTTTCATCTCAATCAGATCCGATCCGATTTTGAAATCCCACTTTTTGTGATCCAGGATCAGACAACTCGGCCGAACTCCATCTAGTGGATATGAAAAGTAATACAAGGAAGACAAGAGACACATTGCAGAGACATCTATTGTCCGCAAATACTTTTGAAAGGTGACGACAGATGATGGACTTTTTTTTTGTTGAAGATATTTTTTCTTTAATCTAAATTACATTTGTGATTGACAATCTTTGTTGTGATAATTTTATGAGCATAAACATTTATGTCATTAACATTTGGTTGAAAACAAAATAGGCCACCACAAACGTGAGCAAAAAATGAAAAATAAATTGATTTGCCATGAAGGCTAAAAATTGTGTAATATTTCAGTTAACAAACTTTGCCATTTTATTTATATTGAAACATATTTTTAAATAAATTGTACAGTACATTTTGTAATCCACTGGAAATCCACCCCTCTGGTGGGATCAAGATAATCCAGTTTTTTGGGATCAAACTGATCCCGATCCTGTGTTTTCGGTTTGAACTACCCGTTTTGAAGATTGGATCCAGATTAAAGCTTGGATTTGATTTCCTGATCTGATCGGATATCAAAGTGATCCTAATCCTGTTTTTTGGTTTTGAACTACCCAAAATCCAAATCTGATCCAATCAGATAGGGATTAGAAGTTTTGAACTACTGGGCCCTGGGGAACATGAATGTCTGCACCAAATGTCAAAGCAATCCATCCAAAAGTCGTCTAGATATTTCAGACTGCACTAAAATGATGCACTGTCTGAGCAGCATCCTCTCTTTGCATGGTTAGAAAATCTATAATGACTCTTCAGAAACAACCCAGACTCCATTTGGTCTCTTTATTCTCCTTTAGGGTCAGACACATTAGCTCCAGACCGTCCTCCTCACACACTTATTGACTCTCCATGTATGTGTTCTGTGTGTCTGCATGATCTCTTTTTCTCCTCTGCACTCCCTCACAAGTCGAATAAATTACTCTGCAGGAATTCCCTCACACAGTGGGCATAAAGAGTGTCATTGTGGCGCGTTTACAATGAGACTCGCATGGGTTTATATCGAGACTCTGTGAAATCAACTCCGCTCAGAGACAGACGGTCCATCGGAGACAGGAAGACATTTGTCCTGCCGGTCAGAGCAAACGCTTCACACTGAGGGCTGAAATTCCTCCAGTGGCCTCCAAAATGACGTGAGTGTGCGTGCGTGCGTGCGTGCGTGCGTGCGTGCGTGCGTGCGTGCGTGCCTGCGTGTGATATCGTCACACAGCTCAGCCTTCATATCAGTACACAATATGTCTTTCTCATTAGATTTATATCAATATTTTTGGCTCGATTAGATCTGTTTATTTGTGATTTCCGTCTTGCATCCTGACATTTTTATAAATATTTATTAATAATGTTGGTCCATGCCAGACTTATACTTAATGAAATATCTTTCTTAGAAGATAAATAAACAAGTATCTTATTTCATATTGGAGTACTTATGAATAGAGCTGGGTGACATGGGGAAAAAATGTAGGATCGACTCAATAAATATATTTAAATATGATATTATTTATAATTCTCAATAATGGAAATAGAATGTCTTAGTCGCGTAATGCAATAACAAAATGGCATATTATATTTTGATATTAAGTGAACATATTTCTGTTTTAATGAATTGATTTACTTTTTTTTGCACCAATGCAAAACCTGATGTCATGATTTATAACTTGGGACAAATAAACCTTTAAAAACAGGGAAAACAACACGTATTACTTTATCCAAACCTAAGATAATATCTAGTGATATCTCCATTATATATTGCCCTATTTATGAATCACTCAGATGTTTTAATGTCATGACAGCAGCTCAGTATCTGATATTCTGTCTAACTTCCAGAGGAGGGGAGCACTGGAGTACGAATACTTCGTAACTGTAGTTAAGTACATGTTTCTGGTATCAGTACTTTACTCCAATACTTATTTCCTGACGACTTTTTACTTTGACTTCTTACATGTTGAACCCAAATACCTGTACTTTCTACTTCTTCCATGTTCCAAACAGGCTGGTTCCTTTAGTCTGAATGTGTGTTTGGTGGCGTGATCATTATTATTTAGAGTCATTGCGTGCCTATTGATTTGAACACGATCCGTGTATCCATCATTTCCTGGTCTTCTCTAAAGAAGAGGACCAATGAAAACGTTGTCATGTTGCCGTTGTTCAGCATGGAAACATTCATTAGCTAACAATGACATTATTGTTCTATTAATATAAAGGGAGGTCAGGTACTCTTTAAAACAGCTGCTAGTTATGGGTACTTTTTACTGAAGTACTTTCAAAGCCTCTTTACTTTTACTTGAGTAAAGAAGTTTAGTCAGTACTTCTACTTTTACCAGAGTATTTTAAACACGAGTATCTGTACTTCTACTTCGAGGAAAGGATGTGTGTACTTTTGCCATCTCTCTAACCTGTGGTTTCTCCTCCTCTCTGCAGCGCTGCTGTCCTGCGTCTTCTCCTTCAACGTGGACTCGAAGAACTCTTTGTCATTCGACGGTCCGCTGGAGGACATGTTCGGGTACACGTGCAGCAGTTTGAGAACAGCGAGGGAAATGGTGAGCATCGAAATCTATCAGCCTAAATCATCCTCCTCCACTCACAGACACAGAAACACAAGAGGCTGTGATGGTGATTTAAACTGCACTGCTAGCAGAGATGTCAACAGTACACACATCCTTTACTCAAGTAGAAGTACAGATACTGTGTTTAAAAATACTCTGGTATAAGTAGAAGTACTGACTAAACTTCTTTACTCAAGTAAAAGTAAAGGGCTTTGAAATGTACTTCAGTAAAAAGTACCCATAACTAGCAGCTGTTTAAAGAGTACCTGACCTCCCTTTTATTAATAGAACAATAATGTCATTGTTAGCTAATGAATGTTTCCATGCTGAACAACGGCAACATGACAACGTTTTCATTGGTCCCTCTTCTTTAGAGAAGACCAGGAAATGATGGATACACGGATCGTGTTCAAATCAATAGGCACGCAATGACTCTAAATAATAATGATCACGCCACCAAACACACATTCAGACTAAAGGAACCAGCCTGTTTGGAACATGGAGAAGAAGTAGAAAGTACAGGTATTTGGGTTTCAACATGTAAGAAGTAGAAAGTACAGGTATTTGTGTTCAAAATGTAAGAAGTAGAAAGTTCAGGTATTTGTGTTCAAAATGTAAGAAGTAGAAAGTACAGGTATTTGGGTTCAAAGTGTAAGAAGTAGAAAGTACAGGTATTTGTGTTCAAAATGTAAGAAGTAGAAAGTACAGGTATTTGGGTTCAAAGTGTAAGAAGTAGAAAGTACAGGTATTTGGTTCAAAGTGTAAGAAGTAGAAAGTACAGGTATTTGTGTTCAACATGTGAGAAGTAGAAAGTACAGGTATTTGTGTTCAAAATGTAAGAAGTAGAAAGTACAGGTATGTGTTCAGAATGTAAGAAGTAGAAAAGTTCAGGTATTTGGTTCAACATGAAGAAGTAGAAAGTACAGGTATTTGTGTTCAACATGTGAGAAGTAGAAAGTACAGGTATTTGTGTTCAACATGTAAGAAGTAGAAAGTACAGGTATTTGAGTTCAGAATGTAAGAAGTAGAAAGTCAGGTATTTGTGTTCAATGAAGAAGTAGAAAGTCAGGTATTTGAGTTCAACATGGAAGAAGTAGAAAGTACAGGTATTGTGTTCAACATGTGAGAAGTAGAAAGTACAGGTATTTGTGTTCAACATGTGAGAAGTAGAAAGTACAGGTATTTGAGTTCAACATGGAAGAAGTAGAAAGTACAGGTATTTGTGTTCAACATGGAAGAAGTAGAAAGTACAGGTATTTGAGTTCAACATGGAAGAAGTAGAAAGTACAGGTATTTGTGTTCAAAAAGTAAGAAAGTAAAAAGTCGTCAGTAAAATAAGTAGTGGAGTAAAGTACTGATACCAGAAACATGTACTTAAGTACAGTAACGAAGTATTTGTACTTCCTACCTCTGTCAAACACAAACTGGTTATTTTGCTCTAGTGGTTTTTAGAACTCTTAACCACTAAATTCCCATCAGTATTGTTTCAGAGAGCCAACAAAGTTATTATTATTAAACCAAGCTCAGTTTAATTTAAAACCACAGCATTAACAGGACCCTTCATTAACCTGTAAAAAAGTAGATCCCTCAGTTCCAGCAGTAATGAGGCTCCTTCTCTTTACTGCTGCTGTTAACCTCAGTCTCCACACGAGCTGTAAACACTGAAACCAAGCATCCGCAGCGCCGTGCTTAAACTGTGTGGAGAACATTTAAAAACCCCTCTTTAAACTCTATCACAGTGCGGTTATTGGCACACTCTCCTTCAGTTACTCAGGAGTTTATTTCTCAAACCTGTTGCAACACACGGCGAGTTTTCCCACGTCGTACCTCATATTTTTCTGATCTTATCCACGTCATCTGAGTTCAGTTACAATACCTCACTGAGCGTTAATCAGCGCAGCCATCTGTTCCCCGAAAACACATAAGTGGCGTTTAGTTCCAGTTCAAAACAAAGTACAACTCAAATAAATTATAAGAGTATGATTAAAGAACAATATGGGGGACGTATGGAGGACTAAAGCTGCCATAACAATATATACAAAGATAAATCACTCAAAAAGAAAAAGAAAATCAGCAGAGGAGGACTCTTAAATTAGAGACACTACATACTGATATAACCTGAACATCAGCAGGAGAGGACTCTTTAAATTAGAGACACTACATACTGATATACACCTGAACATCAGCAGGAGAGGACTCTTTAAAGTAGAGACACTACATACTGATATACACCTGAACATCAGCAGGAGAGGACTCTTTAAAGTAGAGACACTACATACTGATATACACCTGAACATCAGCAGGAGAGGACTCTTTAAAGTAGAGACACTACATACTGATATACACCTGAACATCAGCAGGAGAGGACTCTTTAAAGTAGAGACACTACACTGATATACACCTGAACATCAGCAGGAGAGGACTCTTTAAAGTAGAGACACATACTGCTGATATACACCTGAACATCAGCAGGAGAGGACTCTTTAAAGAGACACTACATGCTGATATACACCTGAACATCAGCAGGAGAGGACTCTTTAAAGTAGAGACACTACATACTGATATACACCTGAACATCAGCAGGAGAAGGACTCTTTAAATAGAGACACTACATACTGATATACACCTGAACATCAGCAGGAGAGGACTCTTTAAAGTAGAGACACTACATACTGATATACACCTGAACATCAGCAGGAGAGGACTCTTTAAAGTAGAGACACTACATGCTGATATACACCTGAATATCAGCAGGAGAGGACTCTTTAAAGTAGAGACACGATGCTGATATACACCTGAACATCAGCAGGAGAGGACTCTTTAAAGTAGAGACACTACATACTGATATACACCTGAACATCAGCAGGAGAGGACTCTTTAAAGTAGAGACACTACATACAGATATACACCTGAACATCAGCAGGAGAGGACTCTTTAAAGTAGAGACACTACATACTGATATACACCTGAACATCAGCAGGAGAGGACTCTTTAAAGTAGAGACACTACATACTGATATACACCTGAACATCAGCAGGAGAGGACTCTTTAAAGTAGAGACACTACATACTGATATACACCTGAACTATTTTTATTTATTTTAAACGTATTCTACTCTTTCAACAATTAGACAGTTTATACATCCGTAAAACAAACACACATTAGTAGAAGCTAATAAAATATCAAATAAAAGTTCAGGTTGTTAAGTATAAATGCATTTTAAAAAATATGTTATTTGACGAATTACTTATTTTAAATGCATTTATTGTTCTAAAAAAATCTTCCCAATTTTTATTTATTTCTTAATTCCTTTCCTTATTTATTTATTTTTATATATGTTTTTATTATTTTTCACATTTATTCATTTCCTTTTTTCATTATTTTATTTCTTCATCACTGTATTTATTTAATAAATACAAACATATGAATGAATTAAATGAAGTAAATCAATGGGGAAATACATGTGCACGTATTGGGATATAATTGAATAAGACAATAACAAATAAAAACTTCAATATGTCCAAAATGTCAACTCTTAAATCCTTCAAAAAATCTCTAATAATAAAATTTTTGCATTTCTTTTTTTGGTTATTTAATTATTAATTGTATATATTTTTATGTGCAGCTTTAGTCCTTCATAGACAGAGACCAAGAGCAAAAAAAAAGAGGTGGAAAATGAAGAGATAAAACAGAATGATGGAGGATGTCTCAAAGAAAGGAACAGGGGAGGGGAGCAATAATTAGAGGTGAAATGTAGCCTCAGTAAAATCTCTCTGTAACATCCAGGAGACAGACGGTACCACAACTGGGAGGTGGTGATAGTCACAGATGTCTCCCACACACACGCACACACACACACCACACACACACACACACCACACACACACACACACACACACACACACACACACACACACACACACACACACACACACACACACACACACACTCTCTCCCTCCTCTCTCTTCCATCACAATTCTCCTGGCACAGATATCAGAGAAATGCCATGATGATGTTGAGTCAGCCCCAAAATGTCCTCTACAAACAAACTCATTATTGCTTGTTTAAAGACAGCAATCGAGATAATGTTGCCACGATCAAACAAACAATCCAATGGGGTTGTAAAAAAAAAACTACTTGATAAGAAACAACTTTCACTTTCTGACCGTAAAGACAGAGTTTGACATGTTTGGTTTGAGTTCTTGGCAAGAGTTGGATGTGGAGATGGATGTGATTCGTTGATACAGCTGGCTCTTATGAAGGAGCAGATATGAGCATGTATCTCTTTCAATTCAAAGTCAAAGAGACCATTTGAAAACACAGATGAACAAAGCACATGGTAGGACATTTTAAAACGTTTTTTAAACTCTTTAAAGTAGAGACACTTCATACTGATATACACCTGAACATCAGCAGGAGAGGACTCTTTAAAGTAGAGACACTACATACTGATATACACCTGAACATCAGCAGGAGAGGACTCTTTAAAGTAGAGACACTACATACTGACATACACCTGAACATCAGCAGGAGAGGACTCTTTAAAGTAGAGACACTACATACTGATATACACCTGAACATCAGCAGGAGAGGACTCTTTAAAGTAGAGACACTACATACTGACATACACCTGAACATCAGCAGGAGAGGACTCTTTAAAGTAGAGACACTACATACTGATATACACCTGAACATCAGCAGGAGAGGACTCTTTAAAGTAGAGACACTACATACTGACATACACCTGAACATCAGCAGGAGAGGACTCTTTAAAGTAGAGACACTAAATAGTGATATATACCTGAACATCAGCAGGAGAGGACTCTTTAAAGTAGAGCACTACATACTGATATACACCTGAACATCAACAGGAGAGGACTCTTTAAAGTAGAGACACTACATACTGATATACACCTGAACATCAGCAGGAGAGGACTCTTTAAAGTAGAGACACTACATACTGATATACACCTGAACATCAGCAGGAGAGGACTCTTTAAAGTAGAGACACTACATACTGATATACACCTGAACATCAGCAGGAGAGGACTCTTTAAAGTAGAGACACTACATACTGATATACACCTGAACATCAGCAGGAGAGGACTCTTTAAAGTAGAGACACTACATACTGATATACACCTGAACATCAGCAGGAGAGGACTCTTTAAAGTAGAGACACTACATACTGATATACACCTGAACATCAGCAGGAGAGGACTCTTTAAAGTAGAGACACTACATACTGATATACACCTGGACATCAGCAGGAGAGGACTCTTTAAAGTAGAGACACTACATACTGATATACACCTGAACATCAGCAGGAGAGGACTCTTTAAAGTAGTGACACTACATACTGATATACACCTGATCATCAGCAGGAGAGGACTCTTTAAAGTAGAGACACAGCAGGAGAGGACTCTTTAAAGTAGAGACACAGCAGGAGAGGACTCTTTAAAGTAGAGACACAGCAGGAGAGGACTCTTTAAAGTAGAGACACAGCAGGAGAGGATAATATGCAAACATTTGGTGTAAAATTGGATATTTTTTAGGAAAAAAGCAGGAAAAAAGCAGCAACAGTAATTCCACAAATGAACAGTGACATTTTTGGTGGTAACTGAAAAAGGACAAATTGCTCTCCGCTGCTAAACTGTAGGCATGTTTGTGTGCTATAAAATCATCAGCGTAGTATCTCATTTTAATTAGACTCATATAGGGCGGATTGCACGCGATGAAACTTCTTGGATCTGTTATTCATCCTCTGTGAACCAATCTGTAGTCGATTCTTCAAATATAACTCTCAGATCATGTAAAGAATATTCATCTCTAGAGCATCCATCATAAGAGAGTCAGTACATGTGTGTGTTTCTCACAGACAGAGAGTTGTTTGTTGGTCCACTTTAGATGTCCAGGGCTCATTACAGTACAGGAATGTTAATAAGTCGGAGTGTTTACAGGACGGCAGAGGAACGGCTCTTTCAGACACCACGTTATGAAACACATGCAACTCTACATGTTCAGTACAGAGCAGAAACACTGTACCAACATCTGCAACATATCATGCACGAGTATGTCATAACGTGTGATTAGCTGTTGTTTTATTGAGCTGTTTCAATTTCATAGTGATAATATAATAATATGATAAGCCACAGATTCACCAGCCAGTTATAATAACCGGCTGTTTGTGTTTAATTTAGCTATTACAGTATAATTAAGGCAAGTCAGAGTGTCATTTCTGCCATAACACTTGAGTTGTTATGACGGTTGTAAAACTGTGGTTGTTGGCATTGTTTCAAACCGACCAATCACGACAGTTCTTTATTTTTTCCAGGGTTCTGATTGGATCGCCGCTGTCGGGCCAGCCGGCCAAACGGACCGGAGACGTTTACAAGTGTCCCGTCGGGAGGGGGGGGAACACGTGTGTGAAACTGGATCTGCCCAGTAAGTGTGTGTGTGTGTGTGTGTGCGTGCGTGCGTGCATCTGTGCGTGCGTGCGTGCATGCGTATTTTTTTTGATGACTTTTCACTTGGACTTCTTACATTTTGAACACAAATACCTGTACTTTCTACTTCTTACATTTGAACCAAATACCTGTACTTTCTACTTCTTACATTTGAACCAAATACCTGTACTTTCTACTTCTTACATTTGAACCAAATACCTGTACTTTCTACTTCTTACATTTGAACACAAATACCTGTACTTTCTACTTCTTACATGTTGAACCAAATACCTGTACTTTCTACTTCTTACATTTGAACAAATACCTGTACTTTCTACTTCTTACATGTTGAACCAAATACCTGTACTTTCTACTTCTTACATTTGAACAAATACCTGTACTTTCTACTTCTTACATGTTGAACCAAATACCTGTACTTTCTACTTCTTACATTTGAACCAAATACCTGTACTTTCTACTTCTTACATTTGAACCAAATACCTGTACTTTCTACTTCTTACATTTGAACCCAAATACCTGTACTTTCTACTTCTTACATTTGAACCCAAATACCTGTACTTTCTACTTCTTACATTTGAACCAAATACCTGTACTTTCTACTTCTTACATGTTGAACACAAATACCTGTACTTTCTACTTCTTACATGTTGAACCCAAATACCTGTACTTTCTACTTCTTACATGTTGAACACAAATACCTGTACTTTCTACTTCTTACATGTTGAACCCAAATACCTGTACTTTCTACTTCTTACATTTGAACACAAATACCTGTACTTTCTACTTCTTACATGTTGAACCCAAATACCTGTACTTTCTACTTCTTACATGTTGAACCAAATACCTGTACTTTCTACTTCTTACATGTTGAACCAAATACCTGTACTTTCTACTTCTTACATGTTGAACCCAAATACCTGTACTTTCTACTTCTTCCATGTTCCAAACAGGCTGGTTCCTTTAGTCTGAATGTGTGTTTGGTGGCGTGATCATTATTATTTAGAGTCATTGCGTGCCTATTGATTTGAACACGATCCGTGTATCCATCATTTCCTGGTCTTCTCTAAAGAAGAGGGACCAATGAAAACGTTGTCATGTTGCCGTTGTTCAGCATGGAAACATTCATTAGCTAACAATGACATTATTGTTCTATTAATATAAAGGGAGGTCAGGTACTCTTTAAAACAGCTGCTAGTTATGGGTACTTTTTACTGAAGTACATTTCAAAGCCCTCTTTACTTTTACTTGAGTAAAGAAGTTTAGTCAGTACTTCTACTTTACCAGAGTATTTTTAAACACGAGTATCTGTACTTCTACTTGAGTAAAGGATGTGTACTTTTGCCATCTCTGGTGCGTTGTAACGATAACTCAATTGATTGATTGATTTGTTTGTCAAAAATAAGGGTGTAAACCAAAAGAAATGTCACATTAAATCACTCTATTTCCCAATTCAGAATATCTCTTACGTCAAGTCAATATTCAATATCGGCTCTATGTATACTATAGTGAGGGTTAAGGTCTCTACACACCAACCTGAGACCAAAGAACGCGTACCGAAGGCGTCCCGACTTTTACGTCAGCTACGTCGGGCTTCGTTGGCTTCGTCGGATAAAGCCGCCCGCCTACGAACACACCGCAAATACTTCAGCCGACGAGTGACAATAACTCTCCTTACCAGCAGGCGGCGGTAGTGTGTATTCGTCATTCAAAAGACAACAACCGGAAGACAGACTGCGTTTTATACACCGAGAGAAGAAGAACAGACTTAGTAATATAAACAGTTGATCAGTTGGTCTTCACTTTCTTCATTCCATGCCGTCATGATAAAAAAAAACTCTTGCGTCCGGGTGAGATGAAAATGAGGAAGATTAGCCGTCTGTTGTGCCTTCTTATCGTTTGTTTTGGTCCTCACTTCCGCTTCACTTCTGATGCACTGATTCGCTAAGCTGAACAGCCAATCAGAGTGATTGATTTGTCCCGACGTTCTTTGGCCTCCGCGGCCGATTCAACATGTTGAATCGGCCGCGGGAGGAGGCGGGAGGGTTGAAAATGTGCCGTAAAGAGACGACACACCAACCTGAGTAGTGCGACGCGAATGCCGACTGCCTCTGACGGCTTCGGACGGCCTCTGACTCCCAAAGTCGGGCCGGTGTGTAGAGGCCTTTAAGAGAGGAGGGAGGGGGGACTGAACCAAAAGAGTATTAGTTAGATTTGTCGCACAATATGACAATTATTTTACTATTTTTCGTTCGATAAAATGTCAGAGAATAGTGAAAAAAGTAAATCCAAGTTTCTCAAAGTCTTTCAAATCTTTTAGAATGTCATTGTTGTTGGTCCAAACTCACTTTAATCTGATGTGAGAAACAGATAACAGTGAAAGACAAGAAATCATCATTTATAAGAAGCTCAAAACTTCATTTTGTGTCATTTCTGCATTAGAAGTGTCCGTCTGGTTCGGAAGTGAGGCTTCAGGACAGGAAGACAGAACATAAACACGTTTCTAAATGTTTCATAAACCAATTATATCTTCATTAAACAGATAAACATGACTGTGCTCCGGTCAACTGTCTGCAAAGCCTCCCTTAGAGTGTGTGTGTAGAGAGTGTGTGTGTGTGTTCAGTAAATCTGCTCTCACACACACGGGGTGTTTCTCAATGTCGAGGAAGGCTGCTCCAGAGCCACCATTTCAAGGATGCTACGTCATCGAGTCCCGTCGAAGGACTGTTCCAATGTCCAGGATGCTTGGAATTCTACCGAGGCCGGCGTCCTTCGTAGCGGGAAATTTCGAGGCTGCACATGTGTATCCTCCGCGGTCTTAAAATCCCACAATGCTTTGCGCACGGACCAATTTCCAAAATCTTTGGCGGAAATCGCGCTCCATTTAAGGCGGGGCCTCGCATATGACGCACGCCTGTTAGCCTGTTCCACCATTCTTCGTTTTCCGACGCTAGGAAGGATTCTTGCCTCGCTTCTGAAGGACCTAACTCGGAGGGACTTGTCCTACCAAGGAAGCGTCCTCGACATTGATAAACACCCTCACACTCTCAGGAATTCATACTTTTCACCACAGCTGTTCACACCTTGTATTTATCAAGAAACAGGAGTTACAGTTTCCCTGCTGTTGGTCAATGATCGTCCAGGCTGGGAATATATCCTTCTTCTCTCAGCTGAGGAGAGATAGTGTTTTTTTCATCTGAAATGCAGAATAAAGACCAAATCAGGTCCAGTTTAGTCTGGAAAACATCCAGAGGAGACGATGGAGGCTGGCAGCTCGGAGCCAGACGACTCTGCAAACAACTGGAGACATGAGGACAAAACAGCTGGTCTTTATTTAATGTGACACTTATTTCGGTTTTAGGACGGCTGAGCAGACAGAGCTCCATGGTGCTCTTTGTTAGAATATTCAAATGTTTTATACTATACATTTAACAGTATGCTAAAAGCTGCGTATCTGTGAGACTGCTCAAAACACCAGTGGAAAAACGGAAATAATAAACACAAAATAAACTCATAAAAATAATAATAATAATAAAATAATATATGAAATAAAAATAATACATTAATATAAAGGTATCATTATTTAATAAATTGAAGAATGAATACAGCAATAATAAAATAATAATAATCATAACATATACAAATAAAATAATAACGAAATGTAAAATACAACAACAAATGTGAAGTAATGGTTCAATAATTCATACAAATAAATAATAATATATAATAATGTAAAATAATAAGAACAAACAATGTAAGTTAAATAATTAATAATTAAAAAAATAAAAATAATATTAGCAACAGATATCTTAAGAAATATAAACAAAATATACATTTTAATGAATGAAAACAATTAAATTGAGAGTCTGAAACCATCATACAAAGTTATATTCATCAGGCGTTTAGTTTTATACTACACACATTATTGTATTATTGAATAACGGTAAACCAGAGTTTCTCCACCTTTTGATTTCTGCTGACTCATCGCTCTGTTCCCGTGACGACGCCCTCTCTGTCTCCACCCTGCGTTTACATTACAGACCATAATGAGCAGAGTTCTGTGGTTTCATGTTGTGATTCCTCATCACTCTTCAGACCCACCAACAAGATCGAAAAGGTGGTTACCAGGACGATTACGTGATGAAACACGGGCGAAAGAGTCCCAACATGTTTACGCTCTGAAAATTAAATCAAAATGACAACCCGGAACATAAACTGTTAGTGTGTGTGTGTGTGTGATTGTGATTGTGTGTGTGTGTGTGTGTGTGGTGTGTGTGTGTGTGTGTGTGTGTGTGTGTGTGTGTGTGTGTGGTGTGTGTGTGTGTGTGTGTGTGTGTGTGTGTGTGTGTGTTATGTGTTCTGATAGCTATCCACAGTTCACACAGAGGACAGAGTGTGTGTTCTCCTCTGCAGCTTCACGTGCACGGATCATAAGATGCACATCATTTGATCAGATCAGGAGCATTCCTCTATTTCTCTCCAGTCTGCCACACTATCATGTCCACAGATTGTGTGTGTGTGTGTGTGTGTGTGGTGTGTGTGTGTGTGGTGTGTGTGTGTTGTGTGTGTGTGTGTGTGTGTGTGGTGTGTGTTGTGGTGTGTGTGTGTGTGTGTGTGTGTGTGTGTGGTGTGTGTGTGTGTTGTGTGTGTGTATGTATGTGTTCTGATAGCTATCCACAGTTCACACAGAGGACAGTGTGTGTTCTCCTCTGCAGCTTCACGTGCACGGATCATAGGATGCACATCATTTGATCAGATCAGGAGCAGCTGATGTTCACAGTGCATTTCTCTAGTGAGAATCTGTTAGTGTGTGCATGAGAGATAACTGAGTGTGAGAAGATCTCAGCTGATCAGACATACATTAAATACACAGATGGCAAAAGTGCACACATCCTTTACTCAAGTAGAAGTACAGATACTCGTGTTTAAAAATACTCTGGTAAAAGTAGAAGTACTGACTAAACTTCTTTACTCAAGTGAAAGTAAAGAGGGCTTTGAAATGTACTTCAGTAAAAAGTACCCATAACTAGCAGCTGTTTTAAAGAGTACCTGACCTCCCTTTATATGAATAGAACAATAATGTCATTGTTAGCTAATGAATGTTTCCATGCTGAACAACGGCAACATGACAACGTTTTCATTGGTCCTCTTCTTTAGAGAAGACCAGGAAATGATGGATACACGGATCGTGTTCAAATCAATAGGCACGCAATGACTCTAAATAATAATGATCACGCCACCAAACACACATTCAGACTAAAGGAACCAGCCTGTTTGGAACATGTAAGAAGTAGAAAGTACAGGTATTTGTGTTCAAATGCAAGAAGTAGAAAGTACAGGTATTTTTGTTCAAAATGTAAGAAGTAGAAAGTACAGGTATTTGTGTTCAAAATGTAAGAAGTAGAAAGTACAGGTATTTGGGTTCAACATGTAAGAAGTAGAAAGTACAGGTATTTGTGTTCAAAATGTAAGAAGTAGAAAGTACAGGTATTTGTGTTCAAAATGTAAGAAGTAGAAAGTACAGGTATTTGGGTTAGAATGTAAGAAGTAAAAGTAAAAAGTCGTCAGAAAAATAAGTGGTGGAGTAAAGTACTGATACCAGAAGAAAGTACTTAAGTAATATTTACTCCACTACTTCCCACCTCTGATTAAATAACAGCACCACAGGGAGACAGCATGAAGCCATATTCACACGGAGAGGAAGAAGGAGCAGTGTTTGAGTCATTAAAGGTCGTTGCACATCACTAACGACTCACAGATCTGTTGCACGTCCGTCTGAAAAGGAGTTTCCTCGTGGGGATTTCTAAAGAGCTCGACTCAGAATTGAAATGGCATGTGAATGAGTTTGTGGGAATATGTGGAAAGTAAATCAGAGCCAAGTTGAAGCTAATTTTAGCCACATGTTGTGATTGCTTAATGATTCAAATCCTCTATTTCTTCATTTGGTTTAACAGCAAAACATGTTGTGTTCTGCCTCTTTATTCATCTCCCTGAGCCAAACACTGAGAGGTGAATTAATCAAACTAAATGCTATATTTAACCCGCGTTATTGCCCGTAAGGAAGGCTCTCTTCCTCTGGGAAAATCCAGAAGAGGAATTCCTCCCAGCTTTTCTTTCTCTATGTTTGTCTCCCTCTGTTTATTCACCCATATTTTTCTTTCTTTTAGCAAACACAACCATTCCCAACGTACACGAAGTGAAGGAGAACATGACCATGGGAAGCACGCTGCTGACCAATCCCAGCGGAGGATTCTGGTGAGCGGAAGTTCCTCTTTATAGCACATTAAAGAGCTCACACACTGAACTCTGCAGTGAGTGTGTGTTCACTTACTCTCTGGGGGATTCTGCGTGTCCTGGGAATGAAGCGCTGCAGAAATGTACAGAATGCATGATGTGAGAGGTGGTGACGGGACACTTTGATTTATGGATATGAACTCCAGTAAACTTGTGCATGATTAAGAAATTGGCAGGTTGTTAAAATGACTATAAATATATGTATGCAACAGGAAGTAAATATCCTGCACGGCTGCAACACTTTAACCCTTTTTAACGCTTAATATGAATGTTAAAAAAGGGTTAAGGTGGTGTTTGAAAGCTCACATTCAACAGCTGTAGTCAATCTAAACATCTAAAGTGACAGAGTGAGTGAAAAGGTGATAAGGGGATTGTTGAGGCAGCATATAAGAGGTGTAAAGAACAGACACATGTATGACATCTTTTTTAAATATTCTCTGAGAACTTGTATTTTTACACGACATATCCCCCTTCTCCAACCCCATTTATGTTCAGTACTCTCCTATGGATTTTATTTTGAAGCTTGTTTTTGTCAGCATGTTAGCATTTAGCTCAAAACACCACAGAGCAAAAGCACCCTTTTCATTTTTCTCCAGTATCCCTCCCACTGTGAGAAATAAAAGGCACTGTGGAGAATGCACGGAAATCTAAGGAAATGAGGCTTAAAGATTATTAGCTGTTTTAAATGTTCCAGTTATATTTGGTAATTGTATAGCCCTCCTTCCTCGCAGGCTCATTTTCCCTCTTCTCTCTCTGAAGAAGTTAGTTCTGGAAAATCTCAGTTGGAGAAGCTCTTCTGTCCTCAGTAGCCTCCTCTCACCCGTGACCTCACACTGCCTGTTAAATATACTTTCCTACAGTTATTTATATGTGTGTGTGTGTGTGTGTGTGTGTGTGTGTGTGTGTGTGTGTGTGTGTGTGTGTGTGTGTGTGTGTGTGTGGTGTGTGTGTGTGTGTGTGTGGTGTGTGTGTGTGTGTGTGTGTGTGTGTGTGTGTGTGTGTGTGTGTGCGCAGGCCTGTGGTCCTCAGTACGGCTACATGTGTGGGCAGCAGCAGTTCATCTCCGGCGTCTGTGCGAACGTCAGCGACTCGTTCCAGGTCCTCAACTCTTTGGCTCCCGCCGTGCAAGGTACGCTGCCTGTCCTTTCAAAAATAAGACACCTTTAAAGGTCACCTGTTATGCAAAATCCACTTTCTCATGTCTCTTCTACATCAACATGTGTCCCCTCTTCTTCATGTCTCTTCTACATCAACATGTGTCCCCTCTTCTTCATGTCTCTTCTACATCAACATGTGTCCCCTCTTCTTCATGTCTCTTCTACATCAACATGTGTCCCCTCTGTGTAAAGAGACTCTGAAAGTTTCAGGAACAAAGATTCTCTCTCTTTTTGTCCTGATCCATTTCTATAAAAACCTGTCTGAAAATGAGCTGATCAGATTTTGGCCACTTTATGATGTCATAACGATGTTTTGTCTTGTGTAACCATTAGCCAATCAGCAACCAAGGTAACCCCCCCCCCCCCACCTTATCACCTGAATCTCCTCCTAGAGCACCATTGAGTTCTTTTAACCAAATCTCTCTCTGAGGGGCGTGGGGGGGGCTCCTTATTTTCATCTAAAGTAACAGACAGAAAATCAGCACTTTTGAAACAGGGCTGAAACAGAGGGGATTATGGGATGCTGCAATGATCTGTTTGGTGTTTCAGCCAATCAGAGACAGGCTCTGTATATATCTGAGACCTGTGATATATTGATGAAAAACAGTATAATAGGGGACCTTTAAAACGAAAGAAAGACCCACCCAGGACGTGACAGCATCTGCCCCAAATGACCCGTCAGAGATAAGAGATTTTAATCTGCTCTTCTTGGTGGTACCACCCAAACTCCCCCTCCCTTCAGAGCAGAGATTAGAGCATTTTTCTTTAATGTAAACTCTCAGTCTGTGTTTCATGCCCAAGTTAGGAGACGCTGCTCTGCTTCCCAGCAAGGAAACATCTCAGAGAGGAGGGAGAGTAAACAGACTGCAGACATCTTTCTCTTCCTCTGATTCCTTCAGCTCTCTGCCGTTACTCTAACAGAAACACATATATATATATATATATATACTCAAACTGATCATATAGTGCTTCAGAAATACAATTACATGTCCCAGGTTATTAGAGAAATGCTTGATTTATGACGCAATTAAAGAACTTTCTATTGCCGTAGCGTTTCCAAGAGGTTTTATTTAAGACACAAAGACTAAATGAGTAGCCACACATTTGGCTTAAACAACATATTTGTCAAACAAAAATAATTTATATGAAGGCATGAAATATGTCTCGTTTAAGTTTTTGACGGTTATTTGACAATTTTGACCTTCATAGACTAAACAATTATAAATGAATCGTAAAAAGAATGTGCAGGTTATCGGTATGAAACAGAAACGTTAATTGCATCCCCTTTAATGATGATTTAAAGTCATCAAAAGCCTTCTCTATTTCCACTTTAAAGGGGACCTATCATGCAAAATGCCCTTTTTGATGTCTTTTATACATAAAGATGTGTCCCCGGTGTGTCAGGGAACTCACGCAGCGTCAGAAACTAAAACCCTCTCTCTTTTCCTCCGTACCCAAATCTCTAAAAACGGGGGAACAACGGAGCTGATCCAGATTTGCGTCCGATATGACGTAATATCTGAAATGTGGACCCACGGCCCTATCAGAAAGTTGCTATCAGAAACAATGCCTGACTGTTTTGGACGTAATATGGTCGGTGTTTACATTAGCATCGCTAACACTCAGAGCTAACCTGTACTGGAGAGCATGTGTGTGAAGAAGCAGGAAATCAAAAGGAACTCACCTTGTGGTGTAACCGGCAAGAGAGAAAGCCTTTGAGCTCCATACTGTTTCAGAAAGAATCCTTGATAATCCATGATATGGCGTTTCATCACGGCAGTATTTAGTTTAGACAGTAGCTGCCGGGTCCCGCGTGAGCTCAGCCCCCTCCGTTTTATTTTTAAAGCTTTATACCCAGAATCAGCACTTTAGAAACAGGAAGTGAAATAGAGGGATATGAGGCATGGCTAGAATGGGTGATCTGTTTGGTATTTTGAGCAAAACACTTCATAGACATGTTTTTTATATATTTGTATATATCTGAGACCTATGCTATAGCCTACAAATAGCACGATAGGTGACCTTTAAAGTATATGAAAGAACTGTCAAATTATAGGAGACTGGGTGAGCTTTAGGGATGTTGTTGAACTTAATTTACTAACTCTCTTTCTGCAGGAATTTCAAAGGAATAACAAATGTTGAAATGATGGAAACCATGTGATATAGTGAGCCTAAGAGGTCAACTGTTCCTTAACAAGCCCTACAAATTATCTAGCAATTCAATAACAGAAATACAAATCAGAGCAAAACACAACAAACACAATTTTGTTTTGACAATAATTCAGATTTCCTCTTTATTTGGCGACCTCAGGTTGGTTTCGCTGCTCACTTTATCGTGTTTTGATTTAGAGCTACTGTTTGCTGTTGGCTCAGTAAACAGGAAGAGGATGAGCTGCAAAATCTCATTTCTTTCTCTGGAGTGAAAACAACCATTTGAGTGAGACCACCTCTGGAAACGTTTGCATATAAAACATCCAGTGGTGGAAGAAGTCTGTAGATACTTCACCAAAGTTAAAATCCAAAATCCTCCTCTACGGGTTAAAGCCCTGAAGTTAAATCAGCTAAATGTAGTTAAAGTATTAAAAGTAAAACTACTTGTCTAGCAGTATGGCTCCTTTAAAGGTCACCTATTATGCAAAATCCACTTCTTCCTGTCTCTTCTACATCAACATGTGTCCCCTCTTCTTCATGTCTCCTCTACATCAACGTGTGTCCCCTCTTCTTCATGTCTCCTCTACATCAACGTGTGTCCCCTCTTCTTCATGTCTCTCTACATCAACATGTGTCCCCTCTTCTTCATGTCTCCTCTACATCAACGTGTGTCCCCTCTTCTTCATGTCTCTTCTACATCAACATGTGTCCTCTCTTCTTCATGTCTCTTCTACATCAACATGTGTCCCCTCTTCTTCATGTCTCTTCTACATCAACATGTGTCCCCTCTTCTTCATGTCTCTTCTACATCAACATGTGTCCCCTCTGTGTAAAGAGACTCTGAAAGTTTCAGGAACAAAGATTCTCTCTCATTTTGCCCTGATCCATTTCTATAAAAACCTGTCTGAAAATGAGCTGATCAGATTTTGGCCACTTTGTGATGTCATAACGATGTTTTGTCTTGTGTAACCATTAGCCAATCAGCAACCAAGGTAACCCCCCCCCCCCTTATCACCTGAATCTCTTCCTAGAGCACCATTGTGTTATTTGTAACCAAATATCTCTCAGAGGGGCGTGGGGAGGGGCTCCTTATTTTCATCTAAAGTAACAGACAGAGAATCAGCACTTTGGAAACAGGGCTGAAACAGAGGGGATTATGGGATGCTGCAATGAACTGTTTGGTGTTTCAGCCAATCAGAGACAGGCTCTGGATATATCTGAGACCTGTAATATATTGATGAAAAACAGTATAATAGGGGACCTTTAAATCATCATTAAAACGGCTGCAAATAACTTCATTTACCCCTACAGTATAGCTCATATGATAGTTTGAGTATATATATATGTTTCTGTTAAAGTAACGGCAGAAAACTGAAGTGGAGCCAATTCTAGATAATATGTAAGATACCAGTTGAATAGAAGTACAGAAGTGTTTTTATGTCCAAGTAGTTGTGATCAATGAATGCAGTGGAGTAAAATGTAAAATATTTGCCCGTAAAATACAGTATAGTAGTAGTATAAAAGAAGTAATAAAAGGATTCAAGGCTTTTATTGTCATGTGTTCATAGCTTAAGTCCCAGGCTCGTCCAACAGTGCAACACAATAAAACAGACAAAATAGTGCAAGTAAATACAATAAAATATAATATAATAATAGTGCAGGATAGTCTATATACAAGTAATTGGAATATTGATATATATAATGGCGCATTTCCACCATGGCGCGGAGCGCGGTTTAAGCGTGCCGTGTCGTGCCGGGCCCGTTTTTGGTTGCGTTTCCACTAGGCCTAGTTCCGGCCCGGGGCTACTTTTTCACCTTTTTTCTGGCCACAAATCGTGGTTCTATCGGGCCAACAAGCGGGCTTATGCTAAACGGGCTGAATATGCTAAACTAGTGAGAGAATCGCTGGTAAGGGGCTACAACTACAACAAGATGAACATATTTGACTGTGATTTAATTGTAATACACGTTTCAAAATGATGCCGAAGTAACAACATACTGATACCGGTTAGTAAAAACCATGAATTAATGCTTTGACAAGTCTGCAGACAGACGGCAGGCGAGACACCTTTTAAAATGCGTGTTTCTGAATGGAGATCGGCTAAGCTAACGCAGTATATGCTCCGACCGTCCACACTCACAAAAACGGCCTATACAGACATAAATAAACCAGCGACTGTATTCGCCATGACACAGACAGTCTGTGGTTTGTACTTTTGTCTAGTTTCTGAACAGATATGAGGAGCTGTGAGCTTGAGTGCTAACAGCTAACGGCTGATGTTGTTTTCTGAAGATGACGTCACGGCTCCGCCTACACTGCGTTACTATAGATACTACCCCAGTTCCTAAACTGTAATGGAAGCACAGCATTAAAGTGAGCCGGGCCTAACAAGGCCTAACAAGGCCTAACAAAACCGTACTAAGTCGAGTGAGGCCTGCGGTGGAAATGAGCCATAAGTTACA
>JAAKFY010000012.1:6811188-6816188 GCA_011823955.1 Dissostichus mawsoni | reverse complement strand
GTAGAAGAGACATGAAGAAGAGGGGACACATGTTGATGTAGAAGAGACATGAAGAAGAGGGGACACATGTTGATGTAGAAGAGACATGGAGAAGAGGGGACACATGTTGATGTAGAAGAGACATGGAGAAGAGGGGACACATGTTGATGTAGAAGAGACATGAAGAAGAGGGGACACATGTTGATGTAGAAGAGACATGAAGAAGAGGGGACACATGTTGATGTAGAAGAGACATGAAGAAGAGGGGACACATGTTGATGTAGAAGAGACATGAAGAAGAGGGGACACATGTTGATGTAGAAGAGACATGAAGAAGAAGGGACACATGTTGATGTAGAAGAGACATGAAGAAGAGGGGACACATGTTGATGTAGAAGAAACATGAAGAAGAGGGGACACATGTTGATGTAGAAGAGACATGAAGAAGAGGGGACACATGTTGATGTAGAAGAGACATGAAGAAGAGGGGACACATGTTGATGTAGAAGAGACATGAAGAAGAGGGGACACATGTTGATGTAGAAGAGACATGAAGAAGAGGGGACACATGTTGATGTAGAAGAGACATGAAGAAGAGGGGACACATGTTGATGTAGAAGAGACATGAAGAAGTGGATTTTGCATAATAGGTGACCTTTAAATGATGTTTGACTGAATTTGTAACATTTCCTACCCGTCAGGAAGGAGGCGTTCATGCCGGAGCGCGGCGCTCGACCCGGGGTGAAGAAGGTGATGGTGATCGTGACGGACGGAGAGTCACATGACTTCTATAATCTGGACAAAGTGATCGGAGACTGTGAGGACGACATCGAGAGGTTCGGCATCGCTGTGAGTACGAGAAACCTTCACGGTGTTTTCACAGATTACGTTATTATATATATTCTGGGTTTTCTGATTTTAGGATGAAGAAAAAAACCCAGAAAAGTATATTTGTAAGTCGTGAAAGAGAAAGCTGGTTTACGCAGATTTTAGATATAACAATGCAGTGCAGGGTACATTTAATTTAGCCAATGCTTTGATCTAAAGTGACCTACAACAACAACAACAACAACAACAAGTGCAATCAAACACGAGAATATGCAAATTAAGAAAAGCAAGAATCCCGACTAAACATTCACCAAAACTTTCAAAATGCTTCATAAGAAAGTATTTAAAGGGGCCCTATTATGCCCTCTGTCTGAAACCAGAGCCCAGTCTGCTCTGATTGGTTAGCTGGCCGGCTCTGTTGTGATTGGTCAACCGCTTAGAGATGTCCCGTCCCTTAGCCTATCACGTACAATGTGTTGGAGCGCTAGCCAATAGGAGCGTGAGGGTTCCTTAGTGATGTCACTGTGTTAAGGAAGTAAACAAAGGAGTCCAATGGAGGTGTTTCAGGCAGTGTGTGGGAGAGAATTGTTAGGGATTTTAGCCTTTGCAGACCATTTACATGCATTAAAAACTATATAACACACTACAGGAAAAAGGGAACTCCCAGATAGTATAACAGCGCCTCCTTTAGACTTGTTAGTCAGGTATTTCTAAGCCTTGTTGTTATTTAGATGGTCTGTGATTATTGTTATTTCCAGGTTTTGGGAGACTACAACCGTCAGAACAAGAGCTCAGAAGAAGTGAATAAGTTCATCAAAGAGATCGCGTCCATCTCCAGCGAGCCGCTGCACGACCACTTCTTCAACGTGTCGGACGAGGTGGCGCTGCTGAGCATCGTCGACGCTCTGGGGAGCAAGATCTTCGCCTTGGAGGGTAAAAACTGTCCCTGAGGGAAAAAAACTAATGCATGATGACATAACTCACCTCCATTTGTATCTGAGTAGAAAGAAAGGCAAACCATATTCCCCAAAGTGTCTCGCTGTTCCTTTAAAGAGACATGTATATTTTCCACCTGTATATATATATATTTTTTAACTTTTCAATGCCATTTTATTTCTATTTCAGAAATATTTTGGACTGTTTATTTCTAGTGTCTTAATTCCTCTTATGTACATTGCCTTGTGTTTTTTTATGCTGCTGCAACGCAAACATTTCCCAAATCCATCTATCTATCTATCTATATATCTATCTATCTATCTATCTATCTATCTATCTATCTATCTATCTATCTATCTATCTATCTATCTATCTATCCATCCATCCATCCATCCATCCATCCATCCATCCATCCATCCATCCATCCATCCATCCATCCATCATCCATCCATCCATCCATCCATCCATCCATCCATCCATCCATCCATCCATCCATCCATCCATCCATCCATCCATCCATCCATCCATCTATCCATCCATCTATCCATCTATCTATCTATCTATCTATCTATCTATCTATCTATCTATCCATCCATCTATCTATCCATCCATATATCTAACAGTACGTCAATTCTCCAGACAAATACTGTGTTGCTCCAACAACAAATCACTGATGTAAAAAATGGGATTCTAACTTTCATTATGTGCGGCTTATTCTTATATATAAATGTTAAAATGAACCTTTCCATCCTCAGCTACAACCGGAAACTTCACCTCCTCCTTCGAGATGGAGATGTCCCAGGCCGGGTTCAGTGCTCACAACTCTAAAGTGAGTCTAAAACTAACTAAAATAATATAAATACCATATCAGTTTTACACAGTGACTTAATGTAGAACCCCTAAAGCAGACTGAATCACATTTTTAGATACCAAAGTTAACTTTTTAGGGATTTTGTTTTAAAAGTAACGTTTATTTTATTTGCTTGCAGTCAAGTGTTTGAGTTTGAATCTCCGTCGGATAAAGGCATTATGTTTTCATTTTGTTAACATTGTGAAATCCTTTTGACACCATTTGTGCTGCATTCAAGTGGTGTTGGACATTTTTGTAAAAACGAGTGACGTACAGTTTTAAATGCACTTAGCAATAACACACAACATACTGGATATTCATTACGAATTAAAACATGCCAAATTCTGTAGAACGACTTCCCAACTCAAGGCGTTTTGTTTTTAAATAACTTCTTATTTTTTGTAATGATCGCTTGCATGTGTTTTTATTTTGAATTTTTTATCTGAGAGTTTCTAGTTATTTCGCCCCTGAGATTTGACCCAAAACGATGTAATGAATAACTCGCAGGAGGAGGATTTACTTTATGAGCTACTAAATGCTTCCTTCCCCTTCTGCTTCAACTAACTTGTATATATTCATATTGAATTAGTTAAATAAAGAATCCTTTAGTGAGCAGCCTGTCTGGTGCGCGCTGTTTGGTGAGATAGCATGAGAGATTGTGAGGATACAAACACAGAAAAGCAAACAGGGTTGAATCAGATGTTTGTTCACGGCGGTAAAAACAACATGTTGGCTTTTGCCCCACTCGGTTTCATTCATGAGGTATTTCCTCCGTCTATTTAAAACCCTCTTCCTGCTCCTGACTCACGTGTATCTGCATCACAGTTTGCAGAGTGAGGCTCTTTTAGGAAAGACCCTCCTCACAAGCTTTATTGTGAAGAATGACGCATGTGACGTCCTGTCTGACCCGCCCTATGACTCTGTTTCCTGCAGACAAAATAAAGAGATTGAGATTGAGATTGAGATTGAGATTGAGATGTGTGTGTGTGTGTGTGTGTGTGTGTGTGTGTAATCATACATCCTGTCACGTACACAGCTACAGTTGGGATACCTTTGTTATCATACCTTACTCTCATATTGGAAGAGGACATTCAGTATTTTCCCAACACCTAACCTCTCCCTAATCCCTTTGTGGTGCCTTCAGGACGGCGTGATGCTGGGAGCGGTGGGAGCATACGACTGGAACGGCACCGTGGTGATGCACACCGCCGCAGGGACCATCGTTCCCGGGAAAAATGACTTCTACGACCCGGAGACCGAGGCCGGGTACGAGGGACTGGCCGGGTACCTCGGTGAGTTCACTCGGAGTATTTTAAATGAGTAAAATAAAGACAGTACAGTTTTTTAAATTGCATGAATAGCTCTATGGCTGACAGGTTAATGTGTTACAGAAACAGATGGATAACGTGTTTGTTTCAAGAGATTATTTGACATCTTTCAGCTGCAGGATAAACAAAGATCTGTTGCATGGAGGAGTAAAACATGTTATTTGTGTCTAACTCCACCATGCAGCAAATGCTTCCCTCTCTGTGTGTCTTATACATAACACACACATACACACACCACACACACACACACACACACACACACACACACACAGACAGACTCTTTCCTCTCCTCTCCTGCTGCCTTTTATGGCTCTCAGAGCAACGGCAGCATCTTCATATCCACTTATTTAATCAACATGTCGTTAGAAAGAGCAGCGGCGGGTCCCATTCTGTAAACTCAGCTGCTGGCACACTGAATACACTGACTGCAGACTCTGAGTGTGTGTGTGTGTGTGTGTGGTGTGTGTGTGTGTGTGTGTGTGTGTGGTGTGGTGTGTGTGTGTGTGTGTGTGTGTGTGTGTGTGTGTGTGTGTGTGTGTGTGTGTGTGGTGTGTGGTGTGTGTGTTTGTGTGTGTGTGTGTGTGTGTGTGTGTGTGTGTGTGTGTGTGTGTGTGTGTGTGTGTGTGTGTGTGTGTGTGTGTGTGTGTGTGTGTGTGTGTGTGTGTGTGTGTGTGTGTGTGTGTGTGTGTGTGTGTGTGTGTGTTGTGTGTGTGTGTGTTCCTGCCAGTATCCAGCAGTGTTTCCTCCACACACTGACATGTAAACAGTGTCTAAGAATATCCTTCAAAGAGAGTGTTTTTCTCATGACGTCAATAAATGCATATTCCTGTGATGTTTGCATTGACCTTATTGTGTGTGTGTGTGTGCGTGTGCGTGTGCGTGTGTGTAGGATATGATGTGCAGTCGGCCTCCACCCCTGATGGAGTTCTGTACATCAGTGGAGCTCCGCGATACAACCACACAGGAAGAGTTGTGATTTACCGTCTGAACGAGAGGAACAACGTCGTGGTGTTGCAGATCCTGAAGGGAGAACAGGTGAGACTGAGCCTCAAGATGGATGGATGGATGGATGGATGGAT
>JAAKFY010000012.1:6763688-6808688 GCA_011823955.1 Dissostichus mawsoni | reverse complement strand
TGAGCTAGACAGGCTCTAAAGTCACTTATGAGAGGATATTTATGTTTGAAACTACAATTATTATTGTTATTTTGAGTGTTATTTTATCGATATCTGCTATATAATGCTATATCGCCCTACCCAGGGACACAATAACCACATTTATGGGTTGAAATGAACTGTAATTTCCCTTTTTTGGTGTTTTGAATGTCCTCTGTGTTTCCCTGCAGCACATCCCTGCAGGAGGTGACGGTTGAAGGTGAAGTTCTTCGGGCAGTCCATCCATGGAGTCATGGATCTGAACGGAGACGGGATCACTGACGTTACCATAGGAGGTCTGGGAGGGGCTTCTCTGTTCTGGTGAGTAAAAACACCCACTCCCTAAACCACATTCCTCCTGGAGCTAAACCAGAGTTTATTAGCAGAGATGGCAAAAGTACACATGCTTTCCTCAAGTAGAAGTACAGATACTCGTGTTTAAAAATACTCTGGGTGAAAGTAAAGTACTGACTAAACTTCTTACTCAAGTAAAAGTAAAGAGGGCTTTGAAATGTCCTTAAGTAAAAAGTACCAATAACTACAGCTGTTTTAAAGAGTTACCTGACCTCCCTTTATATTAATAGAACAATAATGTCATTGTTAGCTAATGAATGTTTCCATGCTGAACAACGGCAACATGACAACGTTTTCATTGGTCCCTCTTCTTTAGAGAAGACCAGGAAATGATGAATACACGGATCGTGTTCAAATCAATAGGCACGCAATGACTCTAAATAATAATGATCACGCCACCAAACACACATTCAAACTAAAGTAACCAGCCTGTTTGGAAAATGGAAGAAGTAGAAAGTTCAGGTATTTGTGTTCAACATGTAAGAAGTAGAAAGTACAGGTATTTGTGTTCAACATGTAAGAAGTAGAAAGTACAGGTATTTGTGTTCAAAATGTAAGAAGTAGAAAGTACAGGTATTTGTGTTCAAAATGTAAGAAGTAGAAAGTTCAGGTATTTGTGTTCAAAATGTAAGAAAAGTAAAAAGTCGTCAGAAAAATAAGTAGTGGAGTAAAGTACTGATACCAGAAGAATGTACTTAAGTACAGTAACGAAGTATTTGTACTCCACTCCTTCCCACCTCTGTTTATAATACAGAATATGTCGGCGCTGCATTGTTTTACGCGGGTTTAGACAGCTGTGTGCGTCCCGCTGGAGACCAACAACTTCCTAATGATCTCTAGCCCTCACAGTCCTCCCACTCCAGGATTTAACTTCCCAGGAAGACGTTCCTCTCCCACAGTGTTGGAGCTGAGCTGTGTGAAAACTCCCATCTCCCAAGAGGCTCAGAGTTTAGAAAGGATCTGGCAGCAGGCGGAGGTTTTCCCCCGAGCTGCTGGCTGCGTTTTAGAAAAGCTTTAACGGTTGGATGGAGAGGCCAAGTTTTACAATCAAGCTGCATCCGTTTCTTGTTCCTTCATTCGAGGAAGTAGAGAATCAGAATCAGAATACCTTTCTTCGTCGCACAGAGGGGACATTTACATTGTTACAGCAGAAAAGAGACAAAGACAGCTTACTGTTACCTAAGAAGCATGCATACAAAAGTATTGAAGATAAAACAATTCTAATAAAACACAATTAGTTGTTGTAGATGCAGCTCAACACACACAACAGAATACCTTTTTAAGTTCAGCGTTACAGCAAAAGTGACATAGCAGGTAAAAAAGGCATGTAATATTAAAGAATAGCAACAAAGAAATTGCACATTTAGTTATTAAAATAAAGACAAATAAGTTCTCATCCATGGCTGAGAATGAGTGAACATATTAAGGTTTGAGATATTAGAAAAATATGTTTTATTGCACATAAAAGTGATTATAATTGCACAGTAGAATTGCCATAAAAGGTGTCCTATATATTGCACGTTACAGGTTTATTGCACACGTTGCACAGACAGTTTTCTGGACTTTTGCACGTCTGTTTCCTCTCTCCAGGTCCAGAGACGTCGCAGAGCTCCGAGGCAACATGACCTTCGACCCGTTAAGATCAACCTGCAGCAGGCTCAGCATCAGTGTGAGCACGGAGGACGTAAATCTGTGTGTGTGAAGACGGAGGTGTGTTTCGTCTACATTATCAAATCTGACCAGCAGGCCGAACACCCAGCTGCAGGTGAGCCCTTCATCTAGAAGCTACTACGGATGTTTTAGTGGATTTGACAGATTTGTTATTAATTGGGGTGCCAGTCAGAGTCAAGTCTGACGAAAAACTATCAAAAATAGTTAACAAAATTAGTTTAGGCAAACCATACACACAAGTTAAAGTGAAATATCACATCCATCACAAATAAATCATTTCAATTTTCATCCTGTGTATTCATTAAGGGAAAAACAACATATAATATCAGTGTGTGTGTGAAATGTGTGCAGTTCAATAGTTCAATATCTATAGTTCAATCTGCTCAAAAAAGGGTTTAGTTGGGTATCAACTTCATTCAGTTCAGTTCATAGGCACACAAACAAAAGTAACTCCAAAAAAGTCTAAATTAGAATTAGCATTAGATTTGTCCTTATCAAACATACAAAAAAATACATTTCTCTGCCTCCTCACGTCCAAATTAGCTGTGTTTCATAAATAAATGTTCCTTTTTTTTGTCTTTATCCTGCAGGTATCCGCTACACTCTGACTCTGGATGCTCTGCGTGCGAAAGCGAGGGCGTCGTTCATCGGCTCGGACGAAAAGAGCGACCGCAGAGTCGCCCGGAGTTTCAATATCAGCCACAGAGAGAGAAAATGTGCTCAAGAAACCTTCATGATGTCGGCAAGTGCTCTGATCTTTTAAGATTTATACACAGGTGGTTACTTTTAGCACCGTATCCACGAGACACAGCAATTAAATCAACTTAATGACGACAAGTTCTGTGACGTGCATCCATGGAAGTTCATCTGTAGGCTGGTTGGAGATGTAGAAGGTGTTTCTGAGCGAGAAAGGAGACAGGACAGAGCAGGAAACATGAAACAGACCGGATCAAAGCATGCCGCCAAACAGCTCTGAGTGATAAATGATCTGCAGGCAATTGGATTTTTCACTTTGTCACTTTTAGTGTCCCCTGGTCTCCAAGCTGTGTCCGTCACTCTTTAGTGTCCCCTGGTCTCCCAGCTGTGTGCGTCACTCTTTAGTGTCCCCTGGTCTCCCAGCTGTGTGCGTCACTCTTTAGTGTCCCCTGGTCTCCCAGCTGTGTGGGTCACTTTTTAGTGTCCCCTGGTCTCCCTGCTGTGTGCGCCACTTTTTAGTGTCCCCTGGTCTCCCAGCTGTGTGCGTCACTCTTTAGTGTCCCCTGGTCTCCCAGCTGTGTGCGTCACTTTTTAGTGTCCCCTGGTCTCCCTGCTGTGTGCGCCACTTTTTAGTGTCCCCTGGTCTCCCAGCTGTGTGCGTCACTCTTTAGTGTCCCCTGGTCTCCCAGCTGTGTGCGTCACTTTTAGTGTCCCCTGGTCTCCGATGTGTTTTGAGCTTCTTGCAGCGTTTTGTATTTGCAGCGTTTGGTTTCTGCAGCTTTTAGTAAACGCTGCGCATGTTTCCTCAAGTTCCTCAAGATGTATTTTCATTTTGCATTTTGCACCTGTAGGCCACCGTAGCATTTGGAGACCAAAGACAAGAGAGGGACTTAACGAGCACATGACAGACTCTTCATCACACTTTTGTACGTTACACTGCAGCACCTTCTGTATGAACTCCCCAGCATCGTGACAGAACACACAGTTTCTCATTCAAACCGCTCACGGCAGCAATGGATTCCTCTGATTAGCTTCCCGAGGCGCGAGGAAGAGGAACTAATCAGTGGAGACAGCTGTTGTTGCTGTGTCATGGCTCCGTGATGAATACCTGCTCTGTTCTCCTTGTGCACAAACTCTCAATAACTTCCAGTAGGAGTCTACAATTTGTCCCGGACACAAAAAGCATCACAACATGTCTGACCGAGGTGGACCAGACCCAAATGTGAACAGATCTGAACAACTGCAGATGAATCACAGATGAATCCATGTCCAAAAGAAGGGTTTAAACTCATTTAGTGATGCCTCCAGTCGTTAATGTGACCCAGCGTGTTTAATCAGCATTTGGCTTTAAAATAGACTCATATTGGTGCTTTACTTTATCACTACATGCCTTACTGCCATGTGAAGCAGCTCCTTAAGATTTCTCTTCATGTTTCAGACCCTGAACCCCCCGCTCTGCAGGTTGTTCCAGTTATTCTGGTTGATTGAATCCATACCAGCAGCAAAGCTTTAGGGAACGCAATGTTCGTCTACCTCTTTAATGCAAACTGAAATATGTTAGCAGCCATTTGAATAGATTGTTATGAACGAGCGTGCAGACATGCATGGTCCCCTGAGGATGAGCCGTACAGACTTAATTTAGCATACAACTCAGACATTCACATATTTTTCGGACTTATTTGCTCGTACTTACATGTTTAACGAGGCACAACATTATGCTGCATCCACATGCTCCTGGGATCGTCTAATTTCACAATTTCCCAAGTTGTTCTCGCAATTTTGTGTGTTTAGTTGTAAGATGGAGGACACATATACGGACGCTACAAAGAATATTTTGTCCCAGAGTTCACCAGTACGTTTCCTAAAACCACTAAAACACTGCTTTACCGGACTTATTATCACGGTAAATGCTAATAAATATATATTTTTCTAGCAAATCCAGGTCTTATTACATGGACTACAACCGTAATACCTAACCCAGTCTCACGGCATTTCGTGTTATAGTCACGAAATGTAATCTATTGATTCGTGTTCACCAACACGAATCTCCCATTTTGTTCGTGTCACACAGAACGATTTTAAAAGCAAAGTATTTCTATTGGTAGTGTGTTTCGTGCCGGCACCACGGTTTTTTGTCCGGTCGGGTCTTGGAAGACCGAAGCTGTGTGGTTCATAAAAACATGTTCTTACTCAATATCAAGCCACGATTATTGTTTTTATTTTAAATTGTATAATGTTGGACTTTTTTTGCCGACCGTGAGGAAAGGAAATGGGGCTCAGAGCCTCAGAATACTGAAATCTGTATTTTTTAAATATTTTTTTCCTTCTAATTTGTTATTATTTACATTGCTTTTAAAATCGTTCTGTGTGACACGAAAAAGATGGGGAAATCGTGTTGGTGAACACGAATCGATAGATTACATTTCGTGACTATAACACGAAATGCCGTGAGACTGGGTTGCAACACCACATGAATTCCATGGAAGCAAAACATACATGCAATATGCAAATTACTAAAAAGTCTATTACTATAACACAGTATTTACTTCCATCTGCGCTATGTCTTCCCAACATGACGTCAGCTCAGCAAAGCACCAACTCTATGGACTCTTTAGTCAAAGTCAAAAGTCAAAGTCAACTTTATTGTCAATCTTTCAGTTTGTGTGTACAGAGAGAGAGATCGAAATACCGTTACCGTTAATGTGTATATACCTATATATACACAATCAACAGACACATGTATACATATGCACACATTAAGACATACATAAAAGCACAACAATCAATGTATACATAATAACAGTCGCTTCAATATCTTTGGAAATGTACATTAGTGCAAGACTGTCCATAGCAGCGTAAAAAAATAGTGTCTGGTGCTGGATGTGAGTGTCTGAGTGTGGGGTGTTAAAGTCCAGTGGGGGGTTATTGATGCAGGTTCTGGTGATGTGGGTGCAGCATTAACAGGAAATTCATGGCGATGATGCTTTTATGTAAACACCCACATACTGTACTGTAGTCCTGAGTAGGATTCTAGTGAAAAGCCCCTGTGTGGGAGGACCATGTGTGAGGAGGATCATTAATCATTCTTTACTAACTCTCCTCCTCCTCCTCCTCCTCGTCCTCCTCTTCCTCCTACAGGCCCGTCTGGACTTCAGAGATCCTCTCATGGTGTCTCTGGAGTTTGGCCTCTCAGATGAAGACCAAGGTCCCGTCCTGGATGAAAACCTCCCGCGATCCATCAACAAGACAGTAAGACACTTTTTAATCTCACCAGTAAGAGTCTCCTCTCAGCACTTTGGGGATGAACTGCCAAGTAACAGTGAGCAGAAGATTTAGAGCGCAGACCGGAAGCATCTGATGCTCGTCTTGCACTTCCTCCATCTGTCTCCATAATCCAACAATGGCTCCAAACTGTTACACTTCAGTCAGGACTGCTCTACTGTTGTGCACTTCAATAGTTCAATATCTATAGTTCAATCTGCTCAATAAAGGGTTTGGTTGGGTAACAATACCAACTTCATTCAGTTCAGTTCATAGGCACACCAACAAAAGCAACTCCAAAAAGTCTAAATTAGAATTAGCATTAGATTTGTCCCTATCAAATATCCAGATAAATACATTTCTCTGCCGCCTCACTTCCAAATTTGCTGTGTTTCATAAATAAATATCTTACACTTCCTCCATCTGTCTCCATAATCCAACAGTGACTCCAAACTGTTACACTTCATTAACATGAGAACAGCTGACTGCCGTCTTTCGGTCAGTTTTCTGAATTCCCACACTCCTAAATGCATATCTGTCCTAACAAGAGGCTCTCCAGATAATGTTTCCAATGAGTGGCGTGTATCCAGATAAAGAGGGGGAATCTGACGTGGGAATTCGGCTTCAGCACGTACAGAAAATGCAACGGGAATGTCCTCATATCTTTGGAGGATACCAGCAAATGCAACCTGTTGACTTGCATTTTTTTTTTTTTAAACATGTAATTATTGATTTTTTACTTTCATCACATTACACAAACACAACCGAACATTCCCCAACATTAGACATATGGCAGATTACATCATAATGCTAAAAAATAAAAAACAGTTTAAAGTACAGACCAAGAATATAATGACATTTGCAAAATGAACTAATTCAAAAAAACGTTTTCACTTTTTAAATACGTTCGTTTGTCTTTGTTGTGCCATTGCAACAAACACGTTTAATGGGTTGGAGCGCTAGCCAATAGGAACGCGAGTGTTACAGTGATGTCACTATGTTAAGGAACTTTGGGATTTTAGCCTCTGCAGACCATTTACATGCACAAAAACCACTTAAAAACACACTACAGGAGAGGGAACACCATAAAAAAAGCAGAACAGGGCCTCTTTAACTTTTTCAAATTGCCAACAGGTGTAGGCGCTAACTCCAAACACCATAGAGACACCAGAAGTTATCAAGATCCTTTTACCATGCTTCTCTTAATTCATAAATAAAAAATAACGCTCCGATGCATCTGTTGAGATCCCCTCTCTCTCTGTGGACATTTATCATTACCTTTTTGTGCCAAATGTATTAATTTCAGATACAAAAATGTTGATATTGACGGCTGCGACCGTTGCTATTAATGCTCTTGTTACAAATTCAAACCTGTGCGTGCGTGCGTGCGTGCGTGCGTGCGTGCGTGCGTGCGTGCGTGCGTGCGTGCGTGCGTGCGTGCGTGCGTGCGTGCGTGCGTGCGTGCGTGCGTGCGTGCGAAACATGCAGAAGCAACAGCAGCATGTGTGATGTGTTTATGAGCCTCGACACATCCTCGGTGTCAGATAGCGGCGATGCTCTTCCACAAGCTCCTGTTATTGTTATTGAAGGGAAGAGAAGCGACACACACAGAGGAAGTTCTTCTCTTGACATTGTGCCGCAGCTGATATTCTCTCCTGTCCTTTTCTTGGGAGAACAGACACTGTTGATCTTTGCAGGGTTAGCGTTTTGGGAACAAATGTGACTGTGACACTCTGAGAGGAAATGAGGGTCATCTGAGGGCCCCTTTTAGTCTGAGATACAAACAAATACACAGCTGACTTTCACCCTTTCTGCAGAGGAGCTCCTGAAGATTAATAATAATAAAGGTTGTTTTCATAGAAACTTTTCCACAAGAAATGCATTACAATAAGGGGAAATAAACATAAAATATGCATAAAAACCGGATAAAATGTCATTATTGATATGAAAAATACGATGGGAATTAAAACCAGTAGGAAATATAGTACACATCGACTGCTCTGTGTATTTTTGCTGCAGTTTGGACACTTAGGAACCCATGGGAAATGGGAATATAGCCTCAATTATGTCAAAATAATATTAACATCCCTCATTACATTGCAATACTCCAAACTATTCCCTTAGCAATGATCAAAATGCATCTTCAAATGGAGGTGGACTTAAAGGATGCATTTCTTTACTTATTTTAATTGCAAAAATGTCCCTAGTGATGAATTTTAAATGTCTCTCTCTTGTAGATTCCCCTGGTGGACTGTGGAAGTGATGAGAAGTGCATCGCTGATCTCTCTCTCAAAGCAGTGCCTAGTGTCAATAAGTAAGTGGAATTAATCTGTTTTAAAACAATACTAGTATGAAGTAGCGTACAAATACTTAACGATATGTACTTCATTACCAGAGGTGGGAAGTAGTGGAGTACAAATACTTCGTTACTGTACTTAAGTACATTTTTCTGGTATCAGTACTTTACTCCACTACTTATTTTTCTGACGACTTTTTACTTTGACTTCTTACATTTTGAACACAAATACCTGAACTTTCTACTTCTTACATTTTGAACACAAATACCTGAACTTTCTACTTCTTACATGTTGAACCCAAATACCTGTACTTTCTCCTTCTTCCATGTTCCAAACAGGCTGGTTCCTTTAGTCTGAATGTGTGTTTGGTGCGTGATCATTATTATTTAGAGTCATTGCGTGCCTATTGATTTGAACACGATCCGTGTATCCATCATTTCCTGGTCTTCTCTAAAGAAGAGGGACCAATGAAAACGTTGTCATGTTGCCGTTGTTCAGCATGGAAACATTCATTAGCTAACAATGACATTATTGTTCTATTAATATAAAGGGAGGTCAGGTACTCTTTAAAACAGCTGGTAGTTATGGGTACTTTTTACTGAAGTACATTTCAAAGCCCTCTTTACTTTTACTTGAGTAAAGAAGTTTAGTCAGTACTTCTACTTTGACCAGAGTATTTTTAAACACGAGTATCTGTACTTCTACTTGAGTAAAGGATGTGTGTACTTTTGCCATCTCTGATTATTAGCAGCTTCCTGTGCATGACTGCCCCCTGGTGGAATTATGTGTGCATTACACCGAAAAATACTCACATTTGTAATAATCCTGCAGGATGATGATCAGAACCAACAAAGACAAGATCGACGTGAACATCAACGTGAGGAACAGCAAAGACAACGCGTACAACACCAAAGTCATCCTCAGCTTCTCCCCAAACATCAACTACGTTAAAGTGGAGGTGAGACCATCTTCTGTCTGCAGCATCTTAACGCATAAGAACCCGGACCCATTTCTACTTTTGGGGAAATTAAGGGGAACATAATTTAGACTAAATAGACCACATAGAACACATTTCTGACAAGTAACCCCCCCTAGTGTCAAATATCTTGAAAGTGAAATATATCTCACATTGGGCTTTAATGGTAAAGTAACTTTTATTTTTATAACTTATGTCATGGCCATTTCTACTGATCATAATTCCATTGTTGAGGTCTACTAGAATAGATTTACATTGTGCAATGTTCCAAACTCACATTGGTTTCTCATACAGCATCTCTGTATAGTATGTGTATTCACTCTCTGTCCTAAACGGCTTGTTGGAGCTCCTGCCCCCCCTCCCTATGAGCCCACTGTGCTCTGATTGGTCAGCTCGCCCACTCTGTTCTGGTGAGTCCACCACCGTTACAGCGGAACATCAGTGATTATGTGTTACAATGGCGTTTGTTAGCAACCAGAAAATGACACCAGTAATGACAAACAGATGAGAATGCTGCGTGGGGTCTGGGTGCCGTGTTGGTGGGACGTTGCGCGGCTCGCTGCTGTGAGGAGCCCCCCCCCCCCCCCCCGCGCGTCCACTTTCGCCGCTGAGAGAGTGTGTGTGTGTGAGGAGCTCCACGGAATGGTCCATTTGGGTATGGTCACGTCACTGTACCCAGGAAGAAAAAGAAATGTCCAACGAGGCGTTCTGGGGCAGCATAGACAGGTCTTTTCTGTGTTAGAGTTTTACTCGCTACAGGGTGTACTTTGAGGGTTTGTGACTCTGCAGACCGTTTACATGCAGAAAAACCTTCATAACACACAAGGGGACGGGTAATAACCAGAAAAGCATGACATGGGACCTTTAATTAATGAGGATGATTTTTTGGTTTGAATTAGTTTGAACATTCTTTGAATTGAAGAATAAGAATATATTAACTCAATATAATTGAATCAGCTAAATTAACTGAGCAGATCATAATCATATTTCTAATTGTGCATATGTGTCACTCCGGGTTTACTGTGAAAGTTTTAGTTAATGTCCCGATGTGAACATTTATCTCATTCGTTTCATATCAATTTGATCAATACATGTTTCCACAACAGGTGCAATGTAATAAAGGACATGTTATGTAAGCATTTTAATTCTTAAATGGCTTGAATTTCCCCTTTAGCAACAAACAAAACATGTAGCTAGTTCTGTCACATGTGTTAGCCTGGCACACGGACATCTTGGACATGTTGTTATGGAAACACAAAGTCACATGACCTGGCCCATGACCCACCAGACTGTTCAGGGTGTGTCACTCAGGGACTTCATGAGATAAAAACAAGGCTAAAGCTGTATAAGGAACTTTCCAGAACATTTCAATGTCATGTGACACCTGTGTCACGGTGGGTCCTTATGGGTACAAGAAAGCCATGTGTGTGACGATGTGTGTTTCATTTTGTGTTATTCCCAGCCGGAGAAAGCGTGCACGCTGAATCACACGAAGGTGGAGTGTGCGGTTGGATACCCTTTCTTAGGAAGCAATGTAGAGGTCAGTTTCAGTCGTATTAACTCTGTATTAAATGAGGTGTTGTTGTCTTTAGTGCTGCTAATAATATGTGTTATGTTCTGATATCCACAGGAAGACTTCAAAGTGAGATTTGAGGTGAATCCCAAACACATCCAGGACGTGATTCAGATCAACGTGACAGCCACGAGTATTTTTATATTTTTACTTTTTCTTTATTTGACCAATATCTCTCTCTAGGTCGTCCTCAGACGAGCCCTCCATCGTCGCTTCCAGTCATCCCGGTTCTCCATACATCTAGCCAGTTCATTGGTACTTTGTGCTCCTGCGTCATTCTTGAGTACGTCCACGTATGTTGGTGTGGGACGTCCTCGTGACCGATGCCCGTGTGTTGGTTCCACAGCACCAATTTGCTGGCTGGCAGCTCTTGATGCCTTTGGCAATGTCCTGCTAGTCTCATTCTCCTGGCTGCAATTTTCTCGCTCACCCTTGGTATTCCCTCGTACAGGATCTTGTTGGTTACATGTACACTCTTGCTGATGTTAAGTACTGCTCGCAACATTCTGGTGTGGCATCCGTCTAGAGACTTTTGCAGGGTTGGCTTCAGGGTCCAGCCTTCACTGCCATAGAGGAGAACAGACTCTACCGTTGCGTAGAAGAAGCTGAGTTTGATTTGACGGGGGAGGTTGGAGTTCCATACACTGGTCATGCCGTTCAGGGCCCTCCATGCAAGTGCCTTCCTCACCTTAAGATCTTGCTCCGTTGAGTTGACCCATGAGCCCAGGTACTTGAAGTCCTTGACTTCTTTAAGCACAGTGCCTTCAGTTGTTGTCAGAGGTGGATGTTCCGGTAAGATGTTATTGGTGATAACCTCAGTTTTCTTGGCATTTAGCCTAAGGCCAACCTTGGCACAATCTAACTCCACTCTGTTCAGGAGTTCCTGTGTTTGTTCCACGCTGTCGGAGAGCAGGCTGATGTCGTATATCGTAATATACTTTGTTCAAAATGCAAACTCATGCTTTTACATTAAGTATAAACAGAAAAACAAAATCTAAAAAATGCTTAATTATGTGCCTTAAATCCAAAAGCTTTTTTTTTCTTTAACTTGAAACTAGTTATATAAATTTGTATTTATTTTAGTATTTATTTATTATTATATTTATTTATTACACTATTTATTTAATATTGTATTTATTGATTACACTATTAATTTATTATTATATTTATTTATTATTATTATATTTATTATTATTATATTAATTTATTATTATATTTATTGATTATACTATTTATTTATTATTATATTTATTTATTATTATATTTATTTATTACACTATTAATTTATTATTATATTTATTTATTACACTATTTATTTATTATACTATTTATTATTATTATATTTATTTATTATTATTTTTTTATTACACTATTTATTTAATATTGTATTTATTGATTACACTATTTATTTATTATATTTATTTATTATATTTATTTATTATATTTATTGATTACACTATTTATTGATTATTGTATTTATTGATTACACCCTCTTTTCCCCACAGTGACAGTGAGGAGCTGGAGTCGACGCTGCACGATAACTCGGTGCAGATCTCCATCCCCGTGAAGTACCAAGCTGGAATCCTCTTCACTGTGTGAGTGGCTCCTCTTCCTCCTCCTCTTCATCAATGCTGCAACTAACAACTGAAATACTCTCATCTATTGATTCACCTGCCAATTATTATCGAGATGAATGAACTGTTCGGTCAATAAAATGTGCGAAAAAGTCAAAAACTTCCAATTAAGTGACGTCTTTTTTTTATTTCAGTAAATTAATATATACAGTCAAGGAACAAGAAACAGAGTTACTGTAGATATCTCGTTATTATTTGTTTATTTTTATTATCATCATTACTGTTATAATTATACGTTGTTATTATTTAAAAACGCCACACATGGAGCGGAATAAGTGTGCTCTATGTGTATGAATGGGTAACGAGACTTCTGGTTTCATGGTACTTTGATTAAATTAAATGCATAAATCTAATATATGTATTTTTGTTTCCAGGCGTCCTATGGATGAACACGTGTGGTGAAAGACGGTGAGACGTTTGCGAGTTCGTTCAACGAAACAAAGATGATCGGAGAGGAGGTCAACATCAGCTACACGGTAACACATCGCGTCCATGTGTTCGGTTATTACCAGAGAGGGCAAAAGTACACACATCCTTTACTCAAGTAGAAGTACAGATACTCGTGTTTCAAAATACTCTGGTGAAAGTAGAAGTACTGACTAAACTTCTTTACTCAAGTAAAAGTAAAGAGGCTTTGAAATGTACTTCAGTAAAAGTACCCATAACTAGCAGCTGTTTTAAAGAGTACCTGACCTCCCTTTATATTAATAGAACACTAATGTCATTGTTAGCTAATGAATGTTTCCATGCTGAACAACGGCAACATGACAACGTTTTCATTGGTCCCTCTTCTTTAGAGAAGACCAGGAAATGATGGATACACGGATCGTGTTCAAATCAATAGGCACGCAATGACTCTAAATAATAATGATCACGCCACCAAACACACATTCAGACTAAAGGAACCAGCCTGTTTGGAAAATGTAAGAAGGAGAAAGTACAGGTATTTGGGTTCAAAATGTAAGAAGTAGAAAGTACAGGTATTTGGGTTCAAAATGTAAGAAGTAGAAAGTACAGGTATTTGTGTTCAAAATGTAAGAAGTAGAAAGTACAGGTATTTGGGTTCAAAATGTAAGAAGTAGAAAGTACAGGTATTTGTGTTCAAAATGTAAGAAGTAGAAAGTACAGGTATTTGGGTTCAAAATGTAAGAAGTAGAAAGTACAGGTATTTGTGTTCAAAATGTAAGAAGTAGAAAGTACAGGTATTTGTGTTCAAAATGTAAGAAGTAGAAAGTACAGGTGTTTGTGTTCAAAATGTAAGAAGTAGAAAGTTCAGGTATTTGGGTTCAACATGTAAGAAGTAGAAAGTACAGGTATTTGTGTTCAAAATGTAAGAAGTAGAAAGTACAGGTATTTGGGTTCAACATGTAAGAAGTAGAAAGTACAGGTATTTGGGTTCAAAGTGTGAGAAGTAGAAAGTACAGGTATTTGGGTTCAACATGTAAGAAGTAGAAAGTACAGGTATTTGGGTTCAACATGGAAGAAGTAGAAAGTACAGGTATTTGTGTTCAAAATGTAAGAAGTCAAAGTAAAAAGTCATCAGAAAAATAAGTAGTGGAGTAAAGTACTGATACCAGAAAAATGTACTTAAGTACAGTAACGTAGTATTTGTACTCCACTACTTCCCACCTCTGATATTAATACACAGTTTAATTATTAATTAGTTTAATTAATAAAATCTGCTGTTTTCCTCCCCTGTGTTCAGGTGGAGAAGTCAGGTGACATGGTGACTCCTCCTCTGGACCTCTATGTGGTTTATCCTCAACTCTCGCCTCGGCAGAACAACCTCCTGTACCTCACAAATGTCACATTCAGTGCCAAGGTACACACACACACACACACACACACACACACACACACACACCACACACAAACACCACACACACCACACACACACACACACACACACACACACACACACCACACACACACACACACACACACACACACACACACACACTTGTATCTGAAGAGACACCTTAATGTCCGTCTCTCTGCAGGTTGAATGTGACACAACTCGGTGGATCAACTATCAGAAAATTAACCCTAAAGTAGTTTACCCGAATCCGAAGAAGGAAACTCTGAGCGTCTTCCTGCTGGTGAGTGACCTGACTCTCTGTGGGTTTACTTTTAATGAGTGTCGAGTTAATTTCAGCTTCACCGGTGAATATGTTTTGCCCTGAGCTCCACTCTTCCTGTGTCCTCTGCAGAGATGTGAGAACCAGTGTGCGTCCTTCAGATGTTCGCTCCCTGAGAACACCAGCAGCCAGGTCAACGTCACGTTCAGAGTCTGGAAGCCCACCTTCATCACGGTGAGACTCTCAGGCCTCACTGCTGGATATTTAAGGCATCACTCTGTGTTAAATCATATAGCATATCATTTGGCAAGTGTGGGAGGTTTCGTCCAATCCAATCCAACTTTATTTATATAGGGAGGCGTGTGGCGCAGTGGGTTGTCTGTAGGTGTTGGGATCAGGGGGTCACAGGTTCAAACCCCACTGCAGTCAGCATGTCGTTGTGTCCCTGAGACACTTCACCCCAAAGTGCTCCTGTGGGGATTGTCCACAGTATTGAGAATGTAAGTCGCTTTGGATAAAAGCGTCTAACAAGTGACATGTAATGTATTATAGCACATTTAAAAACAACAGAGTTCACCAAAGTGCTGCACATCAATAAATATATAAAAACATTTAGACTAAACCGATAGGACAAAAAGAAACTAATGTAAAAGCACGAGACAATAAAACCATACTTATAGCCACAGACTGAAAACTCTCATACATGATGTAAAAACATTTTAAAACACAACAAAATAGAAAACCCCAGACTCATAGATCATAAGACTATAATAAGCTGTGTAGCCAAGACCTTAAATGTCGTTATAGAAACCACATTTTGATCCCATCGCCATAACAAATTAAATTTATACTTGACATTATATCTGGCTTAACATCGAGATGCTTCAAAATATAACTTTTTACCATTTTGAACCAGATTAAGACCTTTTCTCATGTGCCTTTTGGGACAAATACATGCTCTTTTCCCTGGTTTCCTGCACAAGAAACTAAGAAATACATCAAAATCAATGTTGTTAGTCGCTACAGTCGTTATCGACATATCCTACACTGTGGGGAAAACAATCCTCCTAGACTTTAACGAACAGAAAGTATCCAATATTGTGTTTTTCCCCCTTTAACAGTGACATTATGTAAACAAACTGGCATTTAAAGGGTTAAAACTGTAAAAAAACAATGTTTATTTCGTAGTCATGGTTGGAATTGAAGTTATATTCAAGATTTAACTCAGTGAAAGGGGAAAATAACATTTAACAACATCTTTATACCAGTTTTTGAGACATGTTATTGTCCTCTGAGAACGTCCGGCACATTTTGCACGTCTTTTATTGTCTTGTCTCTCTTGTAGAATTGCTCAAAGTGAAGCAGATTGACCAGCTAAGCTTTCTAACTGATTGATAATCAACAAATCAAATGTTAAAACGAGATGTATTTCACAGGGGGAGTTCACCAGTCTGTACATGCTGGTGAACGCCACGCTGAAGATCACAAACACAGACCTGTTCGAACTGAGCGACAGCACCAGGAGTGTAAGGCATTATTTATTGATCTGTTTTCACTCTAAACATCTGTGTGTCGCAAGTTTAAATATATTTACATGATGTGTGTGTGTGTGTGTGTGACCTCAGACGAAGATCCAGGTTTCTAAGGAGTCTTCAGGAGGAATCCCCATCTGGATCATCATCATCAGCATCCTCATAGGACTGCTCATCTTAGCACTCGTCATCTTCGCTCTCTGGAAGGTAAAACAGACCCTGAGTATTTCAAAAAGCTCGTTATAAATTGCAAAATTCAACGTGCTTTTGTGTCCGTATGTTAAACATGAAGCTATGAGCTGCAGGACACCATTAGCCTAGCTTAGCATTAACACCTACCCTGGCTTAGGGCTGCAACTAACAACTGCTTTCGTAGTCAATTAATCTTTCTTTAATTACATTTCTTAATTGATCGATAATGATAGGGGACATTCAGTGTTTCCTAAAGCAAACATGAGGCACTCAAATGTCCTGTTTTGTAATGTAATGATTTTAATTTGGACTCTTTGAAATGAGATGTAAATAAATTAACAGTTTAAAATGACAGATGAGTTAAACGAAGGAGATGTAATGCATTCATTAGGAGCTTCGATGTGTTTGAATGCAGATTTATTAAGTGTTTCAACACAGTCGTTATGCTTCACTAGGCAGCTGCTTCTTCAACTCTATCTTCCCATTTCACAGTAATCCTGATATTGTTGTTGACCTTATCAATAAAGGGAATAAACAAACTTCCAAGATTCTGAGCTAAGACATTCCCGTAGACTTGGTCGTTTTGTAACTGAGTTTTCTGCTCCTTTAGATGGGCTTCTTCAAGAGAAAATCCAGAGACTACTCGAAGGAGGACATGATGGACTGAGGACACCCAGCAGCTCTGTGTCAGCAGACTTTAGAACAGGCAGTCGGACAGACGGAGGAAACGCCAAAGGACCCACACACACCTCGGAGCTACGACATCATGACGACCTGGAAAAAACAAACAAGCCTGCGTCAAATAATATCTGCAAATACTTCCCGGTGATGCTTCAGGTTCACACACAGAGAGGGCTTCTTTAAATTGTATTTGCGAATACTATTTGTTGTAGATCAGCTTCTTTCTTGCATTCAATATCACATCAAGTCAAAAAGGAACCAAAAAAGAGGAGGAGGAAGCCATAACTCAGCAGGAATCTGTTGGCAAGGAAGCGAATATCTGTATTACATACAGCTGTTTTACCTAAGAGCTAGCTGCTCTCCGGCTTCAAAGGAAAAAAGTACTCAGGTTTTTCTGTGTGGAGATCAAATGTCGCGACCTCACTTTCTTTCTTTGTCATTACAGCATCAACGTCCAAAGTTCTGTTTGCTTTTTAAACATATAACATGTGTCGGAGCAGTTCAAACTAAGCGAATGTGCTTTATTAGCAATACAAATACGGAAGCACTGAGATGGAAGTAAAAAAAAATGATCCAACTTTACCCGTTTTCTAGGTCTTTTTTCTGTTGTGTTTATGATGAGGAACACTTTAAGAATGATATTTTCCTTTTTATTCCTTCATATTTTGTATTGTTTGTTGTTGTAATATTAATTTTAGCCACAAGAGGCACTAACTCTAATCACAAGAGCCGCTTTCACACCAAGTACTTTGCCGCACTTAGTTCCCAGCACTTAGTTCCCAGCACTTAGTTCCCAGCACTTAGTTCCCAGCACTTAGTTCCCCCATGGAACTAAAGAGCAAATCGCGTTCACACCGGAATAAGTCCCTGAGGGAAGATTACGCAAATGAAGCCGTTGACGTCACTTCTTCTTCTTCTGCTTTGGGTTTACTGGCAGGCCGCAAACCACTTCACGGCGTATACTGCCACCCGAAGTCCCCGGCCGGAAGTCTCCGGAGTTGGGGACTGGCTTCAGTAGAAGCTGCTGGGACTCCCAGCAGCTTCTACTGAAGCCTTCAGAGTAAATCGCCAGAACGCCGACACCTCCTCATCTCCACCGCTCCCATGTTTTTTTTTGTGTTGCCATAAGTTAGTCTCTCTCCGTTGGTGCGCGGGGCTAATGCTAATAATGCTAATGCCAGCAAATACAATGGCGGCTTCAAAAAACTTGAGTTTTACGGGGCGTGGTTTGCAATTCGCCCAGCCAATCAGAAATTTGTACTTTTTCTCCCAGGATAGTACAGCCCTCTAGCAGGGACTAAAAATGGGGTAAAAGTTCTGAACTAAGTTCTCTTTTTGATGTGAACACAAAATTCCAGGCAGTAACGGAACTAAACGGGAAAAGTACGGGTAAAAGTACTCCGGTTTGAAAGCGCCTAAGGTAAATGCAAGGAAAGAAACATATTTTAAACGTTTTTCCCCACCTTAGATTTGTTCTTCCATATTAGTTTAAATGTAATATTATTATCTAAACACTCTAAACATAAGGTAAATGTAAAAAATGATCCTGAAAAAACCCTATTTTTACATATAAACGTATTATATATTCGTAAACAACGAAGAAAAACAATTAAGAATACATCTGTATCAATGTCTTTTTCATTCATCATTTTTTTTTGGATTTCCTCTCAGGGCTTCCGTACTTTTTTTAAAACACTGTACCTTTACATTATAGCATTTTGTTATTGTTTGGTATTATTGCTGAATTTTAACAATATAACACGGCACATCCTTTGCATAAGTCTGGCTAAAAACACTCACTTTGACACAAGATTTATTTCAAGCAAAGCTGCAGACTGTATGCTTTTATTTTTTATACTAGTTAACCTATAGAGTGGTGCAGTGGTGCGTCCTAAAACCCGGAAGTAAGCTGCGCATGGGTTCCCTCGACAAAAACGCAATGCAATTTCTCCATATGATTTGGAAGGTCTGTGGTTGACACGTATTTAAGAGACGGATCACGTTTTGTTCAGTCGGATATCGTAATCGTAAATCTAATCGCCAGAAGCAAAATGCTAACGTTATGCTATAAAGGAACTACGGCAGGGTCGCTGCTTCAACGTCACGCCAACTTAAGATCCATATTCAAACATACAGATTCTAAATGGTACAAGTTGAAGCGTTTGTTTGAACAGTTTGCAGGAGGCAGGTACTTGCTTTCAAGCAGAACACGGGGAACAAACTTAGCGGGAGTGTTTACGTGTTCGGCGTAATGACGTACAACGGCCTCGACAACTTCTGTAGTCCTATTCAGCCACTTGTTAACAACCATCGTTTTTCAGACACGTAAACTCTTCAAAAATCACCAGTGGGGTCACTGCTGATGTATTTAATGTCGTAGAACAAAACGTGATCTGTCTCTTCAATGTGTGTCAACCACAGACCTTATTTGGAGCTATTTTCCAAAATCCTATGGAGAAATCCCGTTGGCCCTGAGACGAGAGAACCGGAAGTGGTCAAATGCTAACTTACTTCCGGGTTTTAGGACGCGTCACTGTGGCACTCTATTATAAAATCACAAATTTCGTCCCGACTCTTTTCCGTCACAAACGTTACTGAGCTGCGCCTTCAAAATCCCAACCTTTGATTGTACTGTAAATACAAGTAAATGCTCCAAAATGTAAAGCTTTAAAAATGTACATAATGTTGTTTGCATTAATTCATGTAATTTAAAAAAATTAAATGTGGTCGGAGAAGATTATTTTGCTCAGGTGCTAAAAGAATAACATTTGACATTTTAAGGAAATGATCTGGCCTATCTCACACTTTCAAATCTGATGCAAATATGTAAATATTGTTATATTTTGATGAGAAAGTATAAATATTCTGTACTGAAGATGAGGGTTTGTATCCACTACTTTGGTCTTATTGGACTGAAAGCCTTTGTGAATGACTGGCGAGGTGAGATACGACTGTAGCGTATGTTTAATTTGCAAAGAGGAAGGTAAATGTTGTCAAATATAGAACATGCATCACCATTGGGATTCCCTGGTGTTTGGTTTGTTGATCTACAACAAGTACACAAAACATTTGGGGTCAATGTCCCCCCAATATATATGTGGTACGCAGTATCTCACAGAGTTATTCTTTCAGGTTTTCTGTCTTGTTTTTGTTTCCAGAAGTTGCACAGCTACACAAAGAGATTATATTGTATGTTGGGGAGACTGCCTCCTTCTTCTTTAATGTTTCCCCCCTAACTGTCGTACAATAAATCTGAGAGAGGACGGAAAGAAGAGGCCGCTTTTTGATACTGAAATCCACCTCTCACTCTCCACTGTTGAAGCACATGTAATGAATTGTATGTACAGATTGTGTGACTTTTGTATGGCTACATCAGGCTTATGCACGAGGGTGGAGTCTCTTGTATTTCCCAAAGTGAGTCGTGCTCCACCCCAAACTTCTACACTGCTGTGAAGTCTTCATTGTAATGCACTGGTTCGTCAGACTGTCCTCATCAGCACAGAAATGAACTGAAACTTATGTACAAAAATAAAAATACTTTTTACGAAGACGCACTCAGTCAGTCTGCTTTTTTGTTCCGAGGTTATAATGACAAATATATTATAATTTGTATTTAAAGCTGCAACACATTTTGAGAAATACACTGCAGCTTCAGAAACAGTGCAAATATAAAAACATAAATGTGACAAAACACATGAAGAAACATGCGAAGCGCAGAGGTGGGAAGTAACTAAGTACATTTATTCTTTTACTTTACAGATTGGATGAATGATGTGAAATATAATCAAGTGTTGAATCAGACTTTAGTTCCACCTGGAGTAAATTCACAAGCTACCCTGCAGTATACAAAGTCATTCAAACTAGCTGCACCTTTACCAGCTTTGAGAACACTTTCATGATCAATCATTATAAAACATATCATATATATTATTCTGAAATGGACCAATCTGTAAGACTACTTTTACTGTCGCTACTTTCACTATATTTTGATGAGAATACTTTTCTACTTTTACTTGAGGAACATTTTGAATGCAGGACTTTTACTGAACAGAGTATTCCTACACTCTGGTACTTCTACTTTTACTCAAGTACAAGATCTGAGTACTTCTACTTTTACTCAAGTGCAAGATCTGAGTACTTCTACTTTTACTCAAGCGCAAGATCTGAGTACTTCTACTTTCTCAAGTACAAGATCAGAGTACTTCTACTTTTACTCAACTACAAGATCAGAGTACTTATACTTTTACTCAAGTACAAGATCTGAGTACTTCTACTCTTACTCAACTACAAGATCTGAGTACTTCTACTTTTACTCAAGAACAAGATCTGAGTACTTCTACTTTTACTCAAGAACAAGATCTGAGTACTTCTACTTTTACTCAACTACAAGATCTGAGTACTTCTACTTTTACTCAGGTACAAGATCTGAGTACTTCTCCCACCTCTGAGGAAGTGGTTACTAAAAGTGCAACAAAGTACATTTACTCAAGTACTGTACAATTTTGAGGTTTATTGTACTTTACATGCACATCTCAAATTTCTGCTACTTTGTACTTCTACTTAACTACAATTCAGAGGTAAATCGTGTACTCTTACTCCACTACATTTATTTAATACCTTTAGTTACTATTTATATATATAATTGCACATAAAAACGAAAATGACCCTTTTGTGGGACGATTAAAGGAATCCTGATTCTGATTACTGGAGGCAAGTACTCAGATATTGTATTTGAGTAAAAGTAGAAGTACTCAGGTCTTGTACTTGAGTAAAAGTAGAAGTAACAGAGTGTAGGAATACTCTGTTACAGTAAAAGTCCTGCATTCAAAATGTTACTCAAGTAGAGGTATAAAAGTATTCTCATCAAAATATAGTGAAAGTAGCGACAGTAAAAGTAGTCATTGTGCAGATTGGTCCATTTCAGAATAATATATATGATATGTTTTATAATGATTGATCATTAAAGTGTTCTCAAAGCTGGTAAAGGTGCAGCTAGTTTGAATGACTTTGTATACTGCAGGGTAGCTTGTGAATTTACTCCAGGTGGAACTAAAGTCTGATTTAACACTTGATTATATTTCACATCATTCATCCAGATCTGTGAAGTAACTAAAGGTATTAAATACATGTAGTGGAGTAAAAGCACACCATTTACCTCTGAATTGTAATAGTAGAGATTTTCCTGCGAGGCAAAACCATGGGCACAATAAACCCACCCCCACCTCTCCTATGTGTGACTGCGCCGCCTGGTGTTCACCCGAAATATGCGATACTCTGGGAGGGGAAGCAGAACAAACTGTAAGCTGCTGCTGCCGGAGGATCCATCTTGCTTGGGAAAAAAAAGGCAAAGGGTGAAGAGCTTTTCTGTTCAGATTCAGCAAATAAAATACCCGTACTGTGCACCGGTGAAGGACGCTTGGGGAGCCCGAGGAGGGGTCCGTTTGTAGGATGTCCCGACATGAGGGTGAGTAAACAGATCCAGAAGCTAAGTGCTAATGCTAGCTCCGGAGCTAAGTGCTAATGCTAGCCTCCTCAGTTAAGTGCTAATTCAAGTCGGATGGTGGTGTTGCGCTTTTTGCAGCTTGCTTTAAATCTTGTACGGAAACACATACGTTCACTCTCATCGTCTATAAATCCCCCAAATCTTCTAATTAAAAGCACACGGGTATCTTAAGGCGAATGAAACGGCAACATTGCGGAGCTTAGCAATTAGCCGTTGCTAGGTAGATTAGCAGCTAATGAATGCTAACATAAGGAGTATTGGTGTTGCTGCGACTTCATTTAATTGGCTCTCAAATGTTGTTTATTTCAATATATCGCGTTGTAGCTCTACGCAGCCTTTTTAACATGTGTTTTGATTCAAAATAGATGTAATGTAAATACTGGACGTCTGGTCTCACCACTGTTGTTAGCGAATGCACTGTCATCAAGAAGACAGTCTGAGGCCTCGAACCAGTCTCCTAAGTGAGCTAGCTAACAGCTAGCTATAGGGTTAAGTTACGTTGTGCTTCATTTCCCTTCATTCATCAGAGGTGGAAGAAGTACTCAGATCTTGTACTTGAGTAAAAGTAGAAGTACCAGTGTGTAGGAATACTCTGTTACAAGTACAAGTCCTGCATTCAAAATGTTACTCAAGTAAAAGCAGAAAAGTATTACCATCAAAATATACTTAAGGTAACAAAAGTAGTCATTGTGCAGATTGGTCCATTTCAGAATAATATATATGATATGTTTTTATAATGATTGATCATGAAAGTGTTCTCAAAGCTGGTAAAGGTGCAGCTAGTTTGAATGACTTTGTATACTGCAGGCTAGCTTGTGAATTTACTCCAGGTGGAACTAAGTCTGTTTTAACACTTGATTAGATTTTCATCATTCATCCAGATCTGTAAAGTAACTAAAGGTATTAAATACATGTAGTGGAGTAAAAGTACAAAGTTGCAAAACATTGAAATACTCAAGTAAAGTACAACTACCTCAAATTTGTACAGAACTTGAGTAAATGTTCTTGTAAAGGAACTAACTAAGAAAGTGGTAAGTAAGTTAATTTATTTTATTCAGCACATTTCAAAACCTAGACTACAAAGTGCCCAAACGTTTACAGTAGAATGAAAGTAATTATGTTGAGCAATAAAACACGTTGTTATGACCAGGAAATTAAATGAGCCTTTGCTACCTGCCAAATGCGGGGTAAATGTTGGCTGTGGTAGGTAACAAAAACAAACAGTAGATAGATAGATAGATAGATAGATAGATAGATAGATAACTTAGGTACTTTAAGTTGCAGCAGCATAAAAAACATAATTTGTTGTCCTTATATATTAACAAAAGTTATTATCAAAAGGCAATTCCAAGTTAACAATAGTCTGGGTGTAAGGTAACATGACATATCTATATTTATATACTGATACCCTGGCCCTGACTCAGTGTTGAGATATTTCTAAAGATTTCTACATATTTTTCAGAAGTGACAGACAGAAAAAGTGTCTGATAGAAATGCTCAGTGACCTGCAGGTGAGGGTAAAACATACATTCAGACCCTGACTGTGACGTCAACACCCAGGAGAATTTGCTGACCAGAGTCACAGGGGGACAAGTGTTCTACAATTTTGGACCCAGGACAGAAAACGCACTGTCCTCTATGTTGTTTTAAGTCTTGAACAAGGTACAGCTAGCAGGACGTGTGCAGAGGCCTCGAGGAGCCTGTCGGTTCACTAATATACTCTCAAGATACTTAGAAACCCTAACATATGATCAGATAGGTCTTCAGGGAAGTATTACATTGAACCAGAAGCCAGTAAAGTGTTTTCAAAACTGGGTGATGTGCAATAAATGTGTGAATATTTGTGAGTAACCAGGTAACGAGAGAAAGGACACAAAAGCATGCACAACTATTTTTAAACCGTTGAAAAGATAAGAGTGCTGCAATACACGATGGGAATCAATAAAGGTGCAGCTTATATTATATTATCTTTACCAGGTTGAAAGAAGGACAGAAAATGTTCTTGGTAACCTTTTAAATATTCCCTAATGGGCAGGCTCTTATTAGAAATTCCTTGTATTTTATTTATTTTTATTTTATTTAACCAGATAAAAGCATTGAAATAAAATCTCATTTTCAATGCTGACCTGGCCAAGAAGGCAGCAACGTTACACATAACACAAACATATAAAATACACTAAGAAAACAAAAGACGAAAAAGCAGTCACTACATTGTGCACATTAGGACAGTAAAAAGGTACACTACCTATTACTGCAAGAGCAGCTGGTGGTAAGGACCTCAGACAACTTCCATTTAAAACATGCTATTGAGACAAGTGCCCTCAGTTTGAGGCGTGATTGAAGGTCATTCCAAGACCAAGGACCATAATAAAAAAGACTAGGTGGAAGAAGACGTGCAGTTTTTATACCAATACCTTTGTTTTTGCAACCCTATGCAATGGCACAAAGCAACCTTTAATCACACACTTACCGCTGATATTTACACTCAACCCTGTGATTTGTTTGTTCAGGCCTAGGTTTGCTCAATACATGTTGAGATTTTCTCTTCCTTAAATAAAGCTTTTTGTTGCGAGGTGTCACGGCAGTCTCAACAAAGGAAATTCCCACAATAATTGCACACCTTCCACCCAATGTTTGCCAAACGAGGTGTTTTCTTCCCTTGAAAGGAAATGTCTGCGAGGCAGGAGTTAGAATATAATATGTGTGTGATGGTAACTATGATGCATGGAAAATAACTGGTTGTGTGTGTGCAGAGAATTGAGACTTCAATACTTCTTCTATGCAATCACAGAGTAAAGAGTGCATAGGAGTTGTATTTATTATTACATTTATTCATGTACGTCCTGTGTTATTCATGTTTTATTATCTTTGCTTTTAAATGCCATTTTATAAAATGTTTCTGCTGCACTATTTCTTAATGTCTTTCACTTCTTGTAAAGCACTTTGAATTGCCTTGTGTTGAAAGGTGCTATATAAATAAACTTGCCTTGCCTTGTGATATCAATAAGCTATGCAGAACACTTCATTTATCACAAAGGAAATGTGGGTTTTGTGACAGTTGCTCCATTTCAGTGTAAAAAAAAAATGAATACAGACATAAGAAGTTAAAGAGTGTGCCATAATGAATAAAGAAATGTATACTACACATAAGACATTAGATTAAAATGTCCAATACAAATATTTTAATGTAGAAAAATATGCACAGTTCACTACTTATGTATATTGCAATTTATCCAGTGTTGCATTCAAACTAATGAGATATGAATGCAGTCTTAAAGGGTTCTGCTGCTCATGGTGAAGTAAATACTAGTGAGATGGAGTTCTAGATGAATAATAAAGTAATATGCTACCTATGAAATAAGCATAGCGGTATAAATTAGTCAATAAAAGCTGTTAACCGGTAATTAGATGTGTAATGGGGTTATGGGATGTCTTTTAACACTTTGCATATTAAGATAGCTCCTCATAGCTGCCACTTGTGAGTTGGTGCCACTCCAAAACACCTCCGTCATTCCTGCAGTTATAAGGAATTTGTGACTTTACCGCCACCTCCTCATAATTTGTCTTCCTCTACTCCTCCTTCTTGTGTTGTTTTTCCTGCAGGTGTGAGCTGTGATGCGTGTTTAAAAGGGAACTTTAGAGGGAGACGGTTCAAGTGTTTAATCTGCTACGACTACGACCTGTGCGCGTCGTGCTACGAGAGCGGAGCCACCACCACCGACACACCACAGAGCACCCCATGCAGTGTATATTAACCAGGGTAGACTATGGTAAGGACATGTTATACAGAGAGGGCAAAAGTCCACACATCCTTTCCTCAAGTAGAAGTACAGATACTCGTGTTTAAAAATACTCTGGTGAAGTGGAAGTACTGACTAAACTTCTTTACTCAAGTAAAAGTAAAGAGGGCTTTGAAATGTACTTCAGTAAAAAGTACCCATAACTAGCAGCTGTTTTAAAGAGTACCTGACCTCCCTTTATATTAATAGAACAATAATGTCATTGTTAGCTAATGAATGTTTCCATGCTGAACAACGGCAACATGACAACGTTTTCATTGGTCCCTCTTCTTTAGAGAAGACCAGGAAATGATGGATACACGGATCGTGTTCAAATCAATAGGCACGCAATGACTCTAAATAATAATGATCACGCCACCAAACACACATTCAGACTAAAGGAACCAGCCTGTTTGGAACATGGAAGAAGTAGAAAGTACAGGTATTTGGGTTCAACATGTAAGAAGTAGAAAGTACAGGTATTTGGGTTCAAAATGTAAGAAGTAGAAAGTACAGGTATTTGGGTTCAACATGTAAGAAGTAGAAAGTACAGGTTTTGTTCAAAATGTAAGAAGTAGAAAGTACAGGTATTTGGGTTCAAAATGTAAGAAGTAGAAAGTACAGGTATTTGGGTTCAAAATGTAAGAAGTAGAAAGTACAGGTATTTTGTTAGAAATGTAAGAAGTAGAAAGTACAGGTATTTGTGTTCAAAATGTGAAGAAGTAGAAAGTACAGGTATTTGTTTCAAAATGTAAGAAGTAGAAAGTACAGGTATTTGGGTTCAAAATGTGAGAAGTAGAAAGTACAGGTATTTGTGTTCAAAATGTGAGAAGTAGAAAGTACAGGTATTTGTGTTCAACATGTAAGAAGTAGAAAGTTCAGGTATTTGTGTTCAACATGTAAGAAGTAGAAAGTACAGGTATTTGTGTTAGAAAATGTAAGAAGTAGAAAGTACAGGTATTTGGGTTCAAAATGTGAGAAGTAGAAAGTACAGGTATTTGTATTCAACATGTAAGAAGTAGAAAGTTCAGGTATTTGGGTTCAAAATGTAAGAAGTAGAAAGTACAGGTATTTGGTTTCAAAATGTAAGAAGTAGAAAGTACAGGTATTTGGGTTCACATGTAAGAAGTAGAAAGTACAGGTATTTGGGTTCAAAATGTAAGAAGTAGAAAGTTCAGGTATTTGGGTTCAAAATGTAAGAAGTAGAAAGTACAGGTATTTGTGTTAGAAATGTAAGAAGTAGAAAGTACAGGTATTTGTGTTCAAAATGTAAGAAGTAGAAAGTACAGGTATTTGTGTTAGAAATGTAAGAAGTAGAAAGTACAGGTATTTGTGTTCAAAATGTAAGAAGTAGAAAGTACAGGTATTTGTGTTCAAAATGTAAGAAGTAGAAAGTACAGGTATTTGTGTTCAAAATGTAAGAAGTAGAAAGTACAGGTATTTGGGTTCAAATGTGAGAAGTAGAAAGTACAGGTATTTGGGTTCAAAATGTGAGAAGTAGAAAGTACAGGTATTTGTGTTCAACATGTAAGAAGTAGAAAGTTCAGGTATTTGGGTTCAAAATGTAAGAAGTAGAAAGTTCAGGTATTTGGGTTCAAAATGTAAGAAGTAGAAAGTACAGGTATTTGGGTTCAAAATGTAAGAAGTAGAAAGTACAGGTATTTGGGTTCAACATGTAAGAAGTAGAAAGTACAGGTATTTGGGTTCAAAATGTAAGAAGTAGAAAGTACAGGTATTTGGGTTCAAAATGTAAGAAGTAGAAAGTTCAGGTATTTGGGTTCAAAATGTAAGAAGTAGAAAGTACAGGTATTTGTGTTCAACATGTAAGAAGTAGAAAGTTCAGGTATTTGGGTTCAAAATGTAAGAAGTAGAAAAGTTCAGGTATTTGGGTTCAAAATGTAAGAAGTAGAAAGTTCAGGTATTTGGGTTCAAAATGTAAGAAGTAGAAAGTACAGGTATTTGGGTTCAAAATGTAAGAAGTAGAAAGTACAGGTATTTGGGTTCAACATGTAAGAAGTAGAAAGTACAGGTATTTGGGTTCAAAATGTAAGAAGTAGAAAGTACAGGTATTTGGGTTCAAAATGTAAGAAGTAGAAAGTTCAGGTATTTGGGTTCAAAATGTAAGAAGTCAAAGTAAAAAGTCTTCAGAAAAATAAGTAGTGGAGTAAAGTACTGATACCAGAAGAAACATGTACTTAAGTACAGTAACAAAGTATTTGTACTCCACTACTTCCAACCTCTGGCGTTATACGAAACACACACTCACTTTTCATGACTGTTGCATACAATTCCTTATGATTAGTCATGAAAAATGTAATCTATGTGGTTTTGTTCTTTATTAAGATCCCCATTAGCACTAGCATTGGCTATCCTTCCTGTGGTCTGCACACACAGTCAAACATACAGAAAATACAGCTTTTATCTTTTTATAACCATCATTAAGCCAAACATAAAATAATACTATCAGTTGTACGTACCCACAGACACAGTTAAATTACACTTTATGATACGGAGATGTTGTTGAAGCTAACTTTTGAAACGTACTTTGGAATTTTCCTGAATAATATGGACCAGCAATGATGTAACAGAGCGGAATCCAGATCAAAACGCTGAAGGCTCTTTGAGCATGTTTTCTCTCACTGATTGTGATGTTCTGTTCAATGTTTGTTGTTTGTTTTTCATGTATTGTGTCTTGATATTTGTCTGTTGATGGAGCTGCTGTGATGCAAGTCACATTTCAGACTTGATCTGACCATTAAAGTATTATTACTGATATAAAACCTTGATTCCTGCAGACTTGTACTATGGAGGAGACACCTTTTCAGTAGAGCAGCCCCAGTCCTTCACATGTCCTTACTGCGGGAAGATGGGCTACACAGAGACGTCTCTACAGGAGCACGTCACCTCCGAACATGCAGAGACTTCCACAGAGGTGGTGAGTACACGTGAATATTTTTATAGTCAATTTATTGAACATGTTAGAAACAATAGTAATAATTATAACATTAGGCGCTTTCACACGGAGTACTTTTCCAGTATAGTTCCGATATAGTTCCGAAAATGTGCGTTCACACCAAAAAAATCTGGAACTAGAACTTAGTTCATGAGAACCTTTTCAGTCCCTGCTAGAGAGCAGGTACTTTCATGGGAGAAAAAGGTTCCCATTTCTGATTGGCTGGGCGGATTGCAAACCACGCCCCGTAAAACTCCCAAAAGTTTTGTGAAGCTGCCATTTTATTTGCTTGCATTATTAGCATTAGCCCAGCGCACCAACGGAGAGAGACTAACTTATGGCAACACAAAAGAAAACATGGGAGCGGTGGAGAGGAGGTGTCGGCGTTCTGGCGATTTACTCGGAAGGCTTCAGTAGAAGCTGCTGGGAGTCCCAGCAGCTTCTACTGAAGCCAGTCCCCAACTCCGGGGACTTCGGGTGGCAGTATACGCCGTGAAGTTGTTTGCGGCCTGCCAGTAAACCCAAAGCAGAAGAAGAAGAAGTGACGTCAGCGGCTTCATTTGCGTAATCTTCCCTCAGGGACTTATTCCGGTGTGAACGCGATCTGCTCTTTAGTTCTCATGAACTAAGTACGGCAAAGTACTTGGTGTGAAAGAGAAGCAACATAAAAAAAAACGTTCAAGCTATAATTTTTTTTATTCTCAAATAGTTTCCATCATGTTCAAACGTTTCTGGTCCCCCTCTAGCGTACATTGTTCATGAAAATAAAAGATTAGGTCATCGTCATCCGTGATATTTGATTCATGGTTTTAAACAAATAATTTCTTTGTACAAAACAACCAAAAATAAATAACTTTTACAACGACAAGAAACAGCAAGCATGAGTTCACGCGTCCTGCTCAGAACATTCAGGATTTGGTTTCTAAATAATACTTTTAGTTTAGATACACTTGCACATTATTTCAGCTTCATCATTACTGTTATTCCACAGATGAACACCTTTTGTTGTGATGCAATGAAGTTTGGATTTTGTTCGTCTGGGTGGTTTTTAAAAAAATATCAGGCTGTTGGGAAAACGTTTTTAACTTCCCAGCTTCATTCCATGTTTTTTATTTCCTTGCATCGTGTATTATTGTTTTAAAACCTGCTCAGTTTTAATTAAAGATATTGCAGTATTATAAAAATGACTCAGGATTGTTCCAGACTCATGTGACCCTAGCTTGCTCAAGAATGTATTGGTAAAGTCAAAATGTGTCGGCAAAGGATTAGGTCTGCCTGTCAACTAAATGTTAGTTAGCTAAAAAAAAGTCTTAGTGAAGGAAATCTGGGCTTTGTTCAGCCGGAAAACCTCTTAAGCTTTATTTGGGAGCCGGTCATTAAGTTAATTATGTTGAGCAGGAAATCCACATCATTGCATCTTAGCTTAATTGAAATGAAGCAAAAACGTGTGTGTCTCTCTCTGTGTGTGTGTGTGTGTTGGTTGTGTGTTCTCTCTCTCTCTCTCTTGTGTGTGTCTTCTCTCTCTGTGTGTGTGTGTGTGTGTGTGTGTTGTGTGTGTGTGTTGTGTGGTGTGTGTGTGTGTGGTGTGTGTGTGGGTGTGTGTGTGTGTGTGTGTGTGTGTGTGTGTGTGTGTGTGTGTGGTGTGGTGTGTGTGGTGTGTGTGTGTGGTGTGTGTGTGTGTGGTGTGTGTGTGTGTGTGTGTGTGTGTGTGTGTGTGTGTGTGGTGTGTGTGTGTGTGTGTGTGTGTGTTGTGTGTGTGTGTGTGTGTGTGTGTGTGTGTGGTGTGTGTGTGTGTTGTGTGTGTGTGTGTGTGTGTGTGTGTTAGTTTAGACAACAATGGCGCTCTATGGCACGCTGGAGAGGAACCTATTCATTCATTGACAATAAGGGACATTTACAACAATGCTTGTCTTTTAGATCATTTTTAATATATGAACAAAGTAAAGACGGTGCAAGAAGTTAAGAGTGATCTGGTTTAGTTTGTATTTACTGAAATGACATTGAAATAAAGATAATGACTGTTTTCTTTGACAACGACGCAACTTTTCTTCCACTATTTTTAAATTAAAAGACATGTTTACAAGAGATTTACCGAAGTGTCAGTACAATAGCAGTATTACAAATTACTCTAAGAAATATATGTAGCTCAGAATTTAAATTTTAAGAGGTAGAATTGGAAAGAAATGTGCACAATATACATATAAGGTTAAACATGAGGAATGGTTCCCAAAATGTTTGTTAATTATTAAACTAAATGAACGAGGACATTACAAAAGCTGTGACGGGCTTTCATCTTGTTGAGGGAAATTACATTTAACTCAATAATTAAACGTCTCGCTCTTTTTGTTTCAGATCTGTCCGATTTGTGCTGCGTTGCCGGGCGGAGACCCCAACCACGTCACAGACGACTTCACAGCTCACCTCACACTCGAACACAGAGCGCCACGAGATTTAATATCCTTTCTGTGTTCTACGCACTACTGTCTACTAGGGATGGGAATTTGAAAGCAAATGTATATTCAAATATTCGACCCCAAAAAAACGGTTAACCGAAATGTACATATGCTATATTAAAAAAAAAAAAAGGGTGATTTTTTTACTAAAATTAATTTAGAAAAATAAATTAATACATGTTCAAATAAGTATAGAAACCAAGTCGAATTTTTCAAATGTATTGAACTGGTGACGGTTTGAACAGTTGACAGCTATAGGCCTACAACTTTCATGCTTAAAACATAACTTGGTTTTTAAATGAAAGAGGGATCATACACGAACAACATAACGGGTTAGGGTAACGTAACCCTATCACAACAGAGATCACCAACCTCTAACAGGGCCTATCACAGAATGCAGCTATTCAATACTCATTCTGGTTTAAGAATATGAGCATGTCTACTCAGGGGAGAGGCGGGTGCGGAGGCGATTCACAATCAGGCCAGCTGTAGAGAAGACCCTCTCAGCTGGAATTTGGGCATAAGGTTGAGTCTGCGTGATCTGCGTGTAGGGAGGGGCAGCAGCCATATCCTTAGCTAGAACTAGCTAGATCTGATGGATTTGGACATAAACGCGAGTGAAGTATAACCGGACGCGAGAGAGAGAGAGAGATCAGCACCTGCAGCTCTGCCCGCTGTGAGGGACCGGTGTGCGGAGCAAAACACACCTTTAGACCTAACACACTTAGCTACGGCACTGTCGTATACATTGAATTATTCCATTTGATAATATGTGATAAACTTAGGCACCCCTCCCAAAAAAAATAAAAATATTCATAACTCATATTCGAACACCTGAATAATTTAGAATATTCGATTAATCGTTCCCATCCCTACTGTCTACCATATATAGCAGCATTTCAGAAAAAAAATAGTGCAGATAAAATGTGTCTCGGACGATTTCCATGTCCTGGTCAAAAGGGAGACATTTGGGTCAGAGATGTGTTTTATTATACAGAATGACTCCATCAAGGCCTTTAGATTTGTGTTTAATTGATAAGTCTCGTCAATAGACTTGGCTGTAACTCTTAACGCAGAAAACCTTCCCTCAGCTTAAGGCTTATATTCTGAGATCAATAAAAACGGAATAATAAATATTTTGTAGACGAACCTAAATTCATGTAGACCTGTTTTGATCCAAATATTTTAAAGGAGACATGCTTGCATCCGGGGATCAAGAAGTTTTCCTCGGACAGTTTTTCCCGATCAGGATGCATTTAGCTGGAATCACTAATGGGGGATTCACAGGCTGTTTTTCTGCTCTAAGGCTGTGACAATTTGTACGATGCTGTATACATTGTTGATAGCTTTAATCTTTTTAAACAAAATGAGAATCAGCCTCTCACTTTCTCTCTTTTTTTTCAGACATTAACATATTTTCCAAGTCTACGTCTGGTAAATAAATATCAGCTAACAGAAACTCTGACATAGAAATATTGATAGTGTTTGAAAAATATCACTGGTCACCGGCTTGAGCTTCAATCTCAGGATCCATGTGTTTCTGATCCTCTCCAGAATGGAAGTAGTCATCACATACAGAGCATCAACTAGTTCCTGAACAGTGTCCTTCACATGCTGATATACAAGAGAGGGAGTTACACAGTCACAAGATGGAGGAAGAGAAAGCAGTATTCAATGTTTACTTCAGATTAGCTCCACGTCAGAAATGATCATGCTTGTCATATGTCTCTCTCCATAGAGGCTGAATCATCATGTTAATCACATAGCTATCATATGCCTAAAACAGTCCTGATGCTCTTCTAGGTAATCATACATCCTGTCATGTTCACAGCTACAGTTGGGATACCTTTGTTATCATGTTACTCTCATATTGGAGGAGGACATTCAGTTACTTTATTCCCCCTTAACGCTCTCTCCACGACGAGTCCAGCAGCGTGCGGCATGTTCGCAGGATGTTTCACCCCGGAAGAGGGCTGGGGGGGCCACGAGCACGACGGACAAATATGCACTTTACTAGCGGCTCCACGGGGGGGCTTTCATCCTCGGCGTCACAGAGCTCCACCTACACCCCCAGCAACAGAGAGGCAATGGACCCCATCGCAGGTGAGGGTCTCACATACACTCTGCACATTTTACTCTTCGCTCACAAGTAGAGTTGAATCTATTGCTGGTTCCCTCTGCTGGTCAACATGTGTTAGTGTATTAGCCTAATACATTATAGTGTGATGATTATGCTTTGACATCTTCACAGGTATCTACAGTGTTGTCTTTAAAGCCCTGACTCGTGTTTGTTGTTGTTGTTCCTGCAGAGTTGTTGTCCAGCTGTCAGGCGTGCGGCGTGCAGCGGGGGGGCAGATCAACTCGTCCGGCCCCTCGGCCTCTCAGCTGCAGCAGCTCCAGATGCAGCTCCAGCTCGAGAGGCAGCAGGCTCAGGCTGCGCGGCAACAAGTGGAGACGGGACGCCACGCCACACGACGAGGAAACAACCCCGGAAACCCCGGCACCGCCATCCCCCCCCCGAACACCAACTCCTCCAACTCTGCCGCCGCCGGGGGGGAGAACAACCCCTCCTCCAATCACAGCTCCCAGTTCCTATTAGCACGGTGAGAGACTTCAGTGTGGGTTACATTCAAGATTCAAGGCTTTTATTGTCATTCGTACATCTATGAAAATCTTAAAGGTCACCTATTATACAAAATCCTCATCTTCATGTCTCTTCTACATCAACATGTGTCCCCTCTTCTTCATGTCTCTTCTACATCAACATGTGTCCCCTCTTCTTCATGTCTCTTCTACATCAACATGTGTCCCTCTTCTTCATGTCTCTTCTACATCAACATGTGTCCCCTCTTCTTCATGTCTTCTACATCAGCATGTGTCCCCTCTTCTTCATGTCTCTTCTACTTCAGCATGTGTCCCCTCTTCTTCACGTCTCTTCTACATCAACATGTGTCCCCTCTTCTTCATGTCTCTTCTACATCAACATGTGTCCCCTCTTCTTCATGTCTCTTCTACTTCACATGTGTCCCCTCTTCTTCATGTCTCTTCTACATCAACATGTGTCCCCTCTTCTTCATGTCTCTTCTACATCAACATGTGTCCCCTCTTCTTCATGTCTCTTCTACTTCACATGTGTCCCCTCTTCTTCACGTCTCTTCTACATCAACATGTGTCCCCTCTCATGTCTCTTCTACATCACATGTGTCCCCTCTTCTCCATGTCTCTTCTACATCAACATGTGTCCCCTCTTCTTCATGTCTCTTCTATCAGCATGTGTCCCCTCTTCTTCGTCTCTTCTACATCAACATGTGTCCCCTCTTCTTCATGTCTCTTCTACATCAATGTGTCCCTCTTCTCCATGTCTCTTCTACATCAACATGTGTCCCCTCTTCTCCATGTCTCTTCTACATCACATGTGTCCCCTCTTCTCATGTCTCTTCTACATCAACATGTGTCCCCTCTTCTCCATGTCTCTTCTATCAGCATGTGTCCCTCTTCTCACGTCTCTTCTACATCAACATGTGTCCCCTCTTCTTCATGTCTCTTCTACATCAACATGTGTCCCCTCTTCTTCATGTCTCTTCTACATCAACATGTGTCCCCTCTTCTTCACATCTCTTCTACATCACATGTGTCCCCTCTTCTCATGTCTCTTCTACATCACATGTGTCCCCTCTTCTCATGTCTCTTCTACATCAACATGTGTCCCCTCTTCTCATGTCTCTTCTACATCACATGTGTCCCCTCTTCTCCATGTCTCTTCTACATCAACATGTGTCCCCTCTTCTCATGTCTCTTCTACATCACATGTGTCCCCTCTTCTTCATGTCTCTTCTACATCACCATGTGTCCCCTCTTCTCATCTCTTCTACATCAACCATGTGTCCCCTCTTCCTCATGTCTCTTCTACATCAACATGTGTCCCCTCTTCTCCATGTCTCTTCTACATCAACATGTGTCCCCTCTTCTTCATGTCTCTTCTACATCAACATGTGTCCCCTCTGTGTAAAGAGACTCTGAAAGTTTCAGAAACAAAGATTCTCTCTTTTTGTCCTGATCCATTTCTATAAAAACCTGTCTGAAAATGAGCTGATCAGATTTTGGCCACTTTATGATGTTTTGTCTTGTGTAACCATTAGCCAATCACCGACCAAGGTAAACCCCCCCCCCCTTATCACCTGAATCTCCTCCTAGAGCACCATTGTGTTCTTTTTAACCAAATCTCTCTCAGAGGGGCGTGGGGAGGGGCTCCTTATTTTCATCTAAAGTAACAGACAGAGAATCAGCACTTTGGAAACAGGGCTGAAACAGAGGGGATTATGGGATGCTGCAATGATCTGTTTGGTGTTTCAGCCAATCAGAGACAGGCTCTGTATATATCTGAGACCTGTAGTATATTGATGAAAAACAGTATGATTTTAAGAATAGAAAACATCTTAACTAAAGAGTTGAGTTCTCATGCTTGCCCCCCCCCCCCCCCCCTCCAGGTTGAACGAGCCTAAGATGTCGGAGGCGGAGCGTCAGTTCCTGGAGGCGAGCGCGCCGACCGCAGCCTGTTCGTCCAGGAGCTGCTTCTGTCCACGCTGATGCACGAGGAGAGCTCTTCCTCCGACGAAGACGAGCGGCGGGACTTCGCCAGCTTCGGCGCGATGGGCTGCGTCGACATCATGCCTTTAGACGTGGCGCTGGAAAACCTCCAGCTCCGAGAGAGCAGCTTTTCGGGGAAAGAGCCTCCTCCGCCGCCGCCTCTTTGATGTCCGAGCACCGAGCAGACTGTGTCCTCCCTGCTGCTTCTGTCAGTGATGGGCAGCCAATCAGCAGCAGTCCCCCCCCCCGCCTCACCTTCCTCCTCCTCTTCCTCCTCTGAGTTTGTTTCTGGTGATTGTAATTTCAGGCCTGTCACCATTTTTGTTACATTGTAAGCAAAAAATAAATGAGAGCAAGTGGGATACATGTGAGTGAGCGAGCGAGAGAAGAGAAATATATAAATATCTATATATATATATATATATAAGATATATATGAAGTTGATAATCAATCCGCATTTCTTTTTTCGTTATCAGGTAAATGTTACGGGCACTCCTTTAGCTTCCTGTGACATGCAAACGGCTCTCCGTATATAAATACTCCACATTCAAAAGTCTAGAGGGCGTCGGCGCCTCTGATGAAGCTGCTGTGTGTGTTCATGACTATTAATAAAAAGTGCTTGGATGGGTTACCATTACTACTGCATGCAGTTCTTTGCAGCGTGCATGACTTTTAATGGCCCGGTCATTAAGTATCCCCTAAGCTTTTGACATTTTAAACCCAGTTAAGTATCGGAAAGTGACAGACAATGTAACTAACACTCTTATGTTTTAATGTGAAGAGGAGGTAATTGGATTCTGTGTGAGAGCGACGAGCATCAGGACGATGTTCCCGATAGAGAAGTTGCTCTTCACTAGCTTCAGGCGTTCACTCTGCTGATGTTCGGACGATGCTTTACACGGTTTGTTTGGTTTTTGTTAACACGAGGCATTCTCATTTTTCTTTCTGCTAAGTTTAGCACTTTCTATTTATTCCGTTTGTTTGTTTTCTGATTCTCCCTCTGAGCCTTGATGTGAATCATGCCACCTTCATGCCTATACTTTTACCCTCTATGTAAAAATTACAACGAGATGTATATTGAATTTGTGCGTTACCTTTCATAAAGACATGGGCAGATCTTTTTTTTTGTTTTTTTAATGTCAATTTAGAATACAATAAATATAAACAGCGCACAGCTTTTGATGAAACCAAGACACCGTCACACTTTTGCACCTTGTGTTGATTTCAAAGATGTTTGTGTTTATCCGGCTCAATTTAATAATATGTTGGCACGTTAGCTCCTTATAGAGTGAGTAAGGGGACAGACAGCTCTTCTGCCTCCAACATGTCACTTTAACCCTCTTGTTTATCATCTTTTAAAAAGGCCCTCTTATGTTTTTTGGGGTTTTTACATAGGTTTGTGTGAATGGTCTGAAAAAGTCCCGCATTGTATGTGATAGGCTAAGGGGCGGGACATCTCTAAGAGGTTGACCAATCACAACAGAGCCGGCTTGCTAACCAATCAGAGCAGACTGGGCTCTGGTTTCAGACAGAGCGTGAAAAGAGGTGCTGCAGCACAGGCAGTATGAGAACAACTAAGAGTCACAGTAGAGACACTACATACTGATATACACCTGAACATCAGCAGGAGAGGACTCTTTAAAGTAGAGACACTACATACTGATATACACCTGAACATCAGCAGGAGAGGACTCTTTAAAGTAGAGACACTACATACTGATATACACCTGAACATCAGCAGGAGAGGACTCTTTAAAGTAGAGACACTACATACTGATATACACCTGAACATCAGCAGGAGAGGACTCTTTAAAGTAGAGACACTACATACTGATATACACCTGAACATCAGCAGGAGAGGACTCTTTAAAGTAGAGACACTACATACTGATATACACCTGAACATCAGCAGGAGAGGACTCTTTAAAGTAGAGACACTACATACTGATATACACCTGAACATCAGCAGGAGAGGACTCTTTAAAGTAGAGACACTACATACTGATATACACCTGAACATCAGCAGGAGAGGACTCTTTAAAGTAGAGACACTACATACTGATATACACCTGAACATCAGCAGGAGAGGACTCTTTAAAGTATAAACACATTGAATAAATTGTATAAAACTATAATTTGTGTAAGTTCTAAGTAGCTATTAGTTTATTTGTGTATATTCCAGCAGCTTTGCCTACTTTGCTGACTGAAGAACATGTTGAATGAAAATATGGTTCAATAAATGTAACTTTTGGTAAACAAATCAGAGCTTTTCAAATGTCAGTATATACTTGCTAAATGGTTAAAGTGGAGTGTTTATGTTAATGCTGCGAAAAGGAAGAGTTTGTTTTCTCTTATTTAACGAATGCATTGGAAATAGATTTATTTTAGGTCGAGTCAAAGCAAATAAAGGAAATCTCAACATTTATAAATATTCAATAAGAAATGATATCAAATCAGGGTTATCCAGGCAGAAAAGGATATTAAAAAAAAGTCTATTACACTGTAATGTTGAAGAAAAACGGGGGAGTTATTAAATATTATTTCTTGAGGAGATCCCTGAAGAAAAGTGACATAAATGAGATGATGATGAGACTCCTCCTCTGATGATGAAGATGACGACTGAAGAAACACGTCTGCAGTACATAAAGGTGAGTCAAATACCATGTGGTTTAAACATTTGTTTGTCTATAAGTGTGTGTGTTTGTCAGCCAGAACAGTAAACAAAGGTGAAAATGAATTACGGTCATTTAACTGCGTCTTTGTTCCGTTCTTTGGGGCAAAATGTTACTTTTTACTCCATTAAATTGAACTGAAGTTACGAGTTCATTTCACACTTTACGTGACACAATACGAGAATATCTGTTTTGTCATAGTTTGCATGTTCTGATTAAAAATACAGAATAAAAGAATAAAATGTAATGTATTATTGACAAGGCCAAATAAATAGATAATTATAAATACATTTATAACCATAAAATGTTTATACATGAATTAAAATGAGCCTAACCAGATGCAACAATCAATCCCAAAATACATTCATGTTTTTATTAATTTAATCTAATTATATTTATATATTATTCCCAATATGTACATCAAAGTACATTATATGCTTATAATACTTATTCCTGCATATTGAACATTGTACTGTACTTTGTTAAAGACATGAGTACTTCTTTCACCTCTTAATATATTACTACATAAATACACACACACAATTAAGGTATGGTAGGTAAGAATGGAGAAACCAGCTCGAGTGCGCTAGAATTTGAAGTACGCAGCCGAAAAAAATCTTCCCCTTCCTTCAGACTTCCTCCGAAGCCCCTCCTCCAACACACGAACGCACACATGACCAATGAGGGCACGAGATCAGTTTGTGCACGAGATGGAAGGCTGACAGGCAGGTAGGCCATCCAGTTATTTTAGCCGGGCCGGCTCAGATGATTGGTCGTGCTTTTACAGCGCCACGGCTTCCACAGATGACATGTTTTTATGTATTTATTGTCAAAGCATTTAATATATTCATTGCTATCGGGATGTTAAGACATTCCATGGAATATAACAACAGTTTTTCTGAAGTGAATGATCCTAACCCTGACCAGATGCAACAATCAATCCCAAAATACATTCATATTTTTATTAATTTAATCTAATTGTATTTATATATTATTCCCAATATGTACATTAAAGTACGTTATATGCTAATAATACTTGAGTACACTGTTTAATATGCAGGATTGTACTGTACTTAGTTAAAGACCTGAGTACTTATTTCACCTCTTCATATATTACTACATAAATACACACACACACTTAATAATAATAATGCATTTTATTTATAGAGCAGTTTTCTAGAGACTCAAGGACACTACAGAGTAAAGAAATCTGGTGTGTGTGTGTGTGTGTGTGTGTGTGTGTGTGTGTGTGTGTGTGTGTGTGTGTGTATCTGTCTGAGTGTGTGTGTGTGTGTGTGTGTGTGTTGTGTGTCTGTGTGTGTGTGTGTCTATCTGTCTGTGTCTATCTGTCCGACTGTGTGTGTGTGTGTGTGTGTGTGTGTGTGTGTGTGTGTGTGTGTGTCTGTGTGTGTGTATGTGTCTATCTGTCTGTGTGTGTCAGTGTATGTGTGTGTGTGTGTCTATCTGTCTGTGTGTGTGTCAGTGTGTGTGTGTGGTGTGTATCTGTCTGTGTCTATCTGTGTTGTGTGTGTGTGTGTGTGTGTGTGTGTGTGTGTGTGTGTGTATGTGTGTATGTGTCTATCTGTCTGTCTGTCTGTCTGTCTGTCTGTCTGTGTGTGTGTGTGTGTGTGTGTGTGTGTGTGTGTGTGTGTGTGTGTGTGTTGTGTGTGTGTGTGTGGTGTGTCAGCTGTCTTTGTCCCTCCTCAAATGGTGCCGCTGGATTCCTTTCCTGACGCACGTTGGTTCTTTTTTAAATAGCACACAACCGAAAGCCAGACACTGACTGGGTGTGTGTGTTGCTCACAGTTAACACACACACATTATCTAGGGACACATTACTCCATCAATGAAGAGTTTAGAGGTCTTTGCTCCGCTGGGTTTATAAACCAAATAAATCATTCCTCCGATTGCATGCTCAGCTAAATCCTGCAAAATGCTCGCTGCAAAAAAAGAGGAAGACATAAGATGCACAAGAAGATGATTATTAAAAAAATTCTCCAAGTTTATGGAATATAAATCAAATATTCCATTTCAATTTGTGTTAAAATGTAATTAGTAATAGCAACAACAAAAGACAGAACCAATAAAGTGGGAAAAAATTAACACAGAAAATAAATAATCTTAAAAAACAAAAACTGATTTATATTCTAAAAACCTAAATATTTATTTGACACATTTGGCTTTATTTCTACATTTTCTTCTTTATTATTTCCTTTATTTATTTGGTGTGTGTGTGTGTGTGTGTGTCTATCTGTCTGTGTGTGTGTGTGTGTGTGTGTGTCTATCTGTCTGTGTGTGTGTGTGTGTGTGTATGTGTCTATCTGTGTGTGTGTGTGTGTGTGTGTGTGTGTGTGTGTGTATGTGTCTATTTGTCTGTGTCTGTGTGTGTGTGTGTGTTTGTGTGCGTGTGTGTGTTTGTGTGTGTGTGTGTGTGTGTGTCTATCTGTCTGTGTGTGTGTGTGTATGTGTCTATCTGTGTGTGTGTGTGTGTGTGTGTGTGTGTGTGTGTGTGTCATATACAGTATGTATTTGTTGTAATGGCAGCTGTAGTCCTCCATAGTGGTATCAACCTTCTTATTAAACAATGGAAAAGCGAATAAGCTTAATTCCTTAAATATCAAACTAATCCTTTAGTGTATGTATTAAAGATATGTTAGTTTCCATTTCCAAATGGGCTTAAAGTCGTCCTCCCTAACTCTAAATAGACGTAATAATAACGGTGAGGACACGGACCTATTGTAAGACATACCACCTTTATTAAATGCACAGTATCACAAGGAACATTTCCATTAATTGTGGATAAGCTACTCACATGATGCACAAAGCATTGGATTTGATTGAGAGAACTGGCTGATTAAAGCAGGATTAAATCTGCCAGGAGAGCACACACACACACACACACACACACACACACACACACACACACACACACACACACACACACACACACACACACACACACACACACACACACACACACACACACACCACACACACACACACACACACACACACACAACACACACACACACACCACACAGTCCTTGCATACACACACACACACACACACACTTTGTATTCACACAGTAAGTAAAATCTGTTATCTGCACAGGAATGAAAACTTGTCGTAATCGTTTTTTTTTTCATTTACCATATATTTACAAAAAAATCATTAACACCCCCCCGCCCTCCCTCCCCCCCCCCCCACACACCTCGAGATAGATTACATTCAAAAAAGTCCCGACCCTTCTAGATTACATTCAAAATAATATACTATTCATGATGCAAAGTCACAGTTATTCATCTGAAGAGGATCAAAGTAGGCTACAGTCAGTCAGAGATCCTGATGTTTCGAGTCTTTGCTCCCGCCTCACAGTGCACAGGAAAGAGCACATTTATTTTTATTTTTTATATATATATCTTTCTTCAGAGGAAAAGAAACAAATAAAGTCCTCCGCAGATTGTATTCTCACCGGTATCATGAACGAGCACAAAGAAATCATACAATGTGGCACAAATAAAATCGTATTTACATTTAATATGTATTGCCAGTGGCCCATAACAACAAACAACAACAACAACAAACAAAGTCTTCTTCATTAGACAGTTTTACGGTGGTAGAAAGGTGCAAATGTGCTACGACGAAAACCAAAACACTTACGTTGTGAGGAAGGAGCTGCAGATTCAGAAACGATGCAAATACAAAAACACAAATGCGCCAAAACACACAAGAAACACCTTCACCAACTGGATGAAACATGCGTTGATGAATGTTGTTCTCAATGCTGCATGTGTTTGGGCGCAATGGTGTTTTTGTATTTGCATCGTTTCTGAATCTGCAGCACGTTATTCCTTATAGAATTGTTTTGAGGCCGTTGCAGCATGTTTGCACCCGTCGGCCGCCGTACAATTTCGACATGATACCTGCTTCAAACAGATTATACTATTAAACAGAGTCTACTTTTGATAGAGACAAATATATGTACAAAATGGACAGCAATTTATGTACAGCAGACTGACACGTGACTTTAATACAGACGCTGTAAGAAAAACATAGAGAGGACACTCAGGTATTTTCAGAGTTCGGACTGGCAGCAGAAAAATATGAATAGTTTTGAAGTGCATTTTAAGTCGAGTCACCACTCAGGTTGTGCATTTTGGGGGTTAAGTTATATAGATCTGTTATAACAACATCATGATTTCTGCAGATTTTGTGAAAATTAGTACAGCTTCAATATTTTTTTTTTCTCAAAACAGAACATTTGAAGATAATTTGTGAATTTGACCACAAAATATGCATTTTTAGGACATTTTTTCCAAGCAGCCTGTACACATGTGCTCTTAATAATCCTTCTGCTGCAGCCTGTACTATGTAAAATGAAAAAATGACATCTTTAAAGCACGCTCTTGTAATATAAGTTAATGACAAATGAACAGCCTTAATGCATACAAAAACCAAAGTGCTGCAAAAACAAATCAGTGCACAACTAACTGCATCAAATTCCCCGTTAATCTTACAGAAAATCAATCGAATCTTCTGTTTTTAAATCATAAAACAATCTCATTAAAAGCCACAACATTTTCCTCTGAAGATGCACAGAACCACACACATGGGCCACCGAACAACAGATATTTTTGCTAAATGGCATTGCTGGTGAATGAAGAAATAAAAGCAAAACTGTGCTCATATTTTTTCTTTTTTTAATACTTATATATATATATATATAGCCGAGTCCTCATTCTCTGTGCTTTAGATACATGAAATAAAAAAAGGTTGTGAGATGAGGAGAGCACTCCCACGACGTTTAAAACACCACTTTGTAAATATAGATGACCTCGTGTGCAGATATTTACACAAAATATGACGATAAAATGCTGTAAGTACGGTGGCCGACAGGTGCAAAAGCGATACTACGACTCACAACACTTCCATTAGAAGAAAGACGCTGCACCTTCAGAAATTGTGCAAATATAAAAACACAAATGAGCAAAAACACGTGCGAATCAAGGAACAGCTTCTTCAACTTGACAACACATGGGCGGCGTTTACTGTGTAGTGCTGTAAATACAAAACGCTGCAAGAAGCTCAAAACACAACGGAGAGCAGGGGACACTAAAAAGTGACGCACACAGCTGGGACACTAAAAAGTGACACACACAGCTGGGACACTAGAAAGTGACGCACACAGCTGGGACACTAAAAAGTGATGCACACAGCTGGGACCGGAGCGCTTGGTGGTCTCATAACTGTCAGTAGGCCTATATCTGAAATGACTAGGTTAGCTACGTTAGCTAGCTAGCTTAAAGCAGATCTCCAGTAACATCAGAAGGAGTCATGTGATCACATTGTTAAAAAAACACTAAAACTTATTTTTAAGGTTATAAAGCTGGCCACCTGTCTCTGTTGTTGGAAACTTCCCTAAAATGTTGTATGGTCTTATTTTAACAATGTGATCACATGAGTCCTTCTGATGTTACTGCAGATCTGCTGTAAGCTAGCTGGCTAACGTAGCTACCCTAGTCATTTCAGATATAGGCTACTGACAAAACACTTACAGTTATGAGACAGACTATGGTCTCCCAGCTGTGTGCGTCACTTTTTAGTGTCCCCTGGTCTCCCAGCTGTGTGCGTCACTCTTTAGTGTCCCCTGGTCTCTGTGTGCGTCACTCTTTAGTGTTCCCTGGTCTCCCAGCTGTGTGCGTCACTTTTTAGTGTCCCGTTGTCTCCCAGCTGTGTGCGTCACTCTTTAGTGTCCCCTGGTCTCCCAGCTGTGTGCGTCACTCTTTAGTGTCCCCTGGTCTCCGTTGTGTGCGTCACTCTTTAGTGTCCTCTGGTCTCCGTTGTGTTTTCAGCTTCTTGCAGCGTTTCGTTCACGCAGCTTTTAGTAAACGCTGCGCATGTTTCTTCAAGTTGCTGAATATGTTTTTTCATCTTCTTGTGTTTTGGCACATTCGTGTTTTTATATTTGCATCGTTTTTGAAGCTGCAGCGCGTCTCTCCCAATGCTAACATTTTGGGACGTTGTGGCGCATTTTCACTTGTCGGCCACCGTATGTTTGCCCTTGTGTTTTTACAACCTTTAACATTGAT
>JAAKFY010000012.1:6753688-6758688 GCA_011823955.1 Dissostichus mawsoni | reverse complement strand
ATTTGCATTTAAATGGTATTACAAATAGATAAAATACCTCTGGTTTAAAACTGTCATTTCTCCAGCTACACGGTTATTTAAAGCCAAAACTGGAATCAAATTCTAATTACATATTTGAGCGCATGGGGGTACATTTCCATATTTGTGTGTATATTTCACAAGGTTGTGAGCAGAGGTCAAAGAAGAACTCCGATTCTACAGCAACAAAAATACTTCCTATATTATATATATTTTTGGTATTATAATATTTAGGTATTAAAAGAAAAAGCACTTTTGTTTTATGACATATTTCATTTTTTTAATGGCTGCAAATAATGACACCATGCTATACATATTTATAAAACACTCATCATTTAATGAAACTACTGGTCATTTATGTGTTTTTTTTATTTATTATGAACTCTTACGTTTCCTATCCTGTGTTTCACTCTGAATTCCCCTACTGGGATCAATAGAATCAGAATACCTTTCTTCGTCCCACAGAGGGACATTTACATCGTTACAGCAGAAAAGAGACAAAGACGTCTTAATGTAAACTAAGAAGGATGCATACAAAATTAAAGATGAAAAAGAGCCCTAATAAAGGAATTAGAGGTGTAAATACTGTGTGGTACTCACTCTGTAATAGTCTGTGCTGTAGACGTCTCTGGACATGCCGAAGTCTCCGATCTTCACCAGCAGGTTTTCTCCCACCAGGCAGTTCCTTGTTGCCAGGTCTCTGTGGACGAAGTGTTGCGAGGCCAGGTACACCATGCCGGCTGCAATCTGCTGAGCGATGTGCAGCATCTGGGACTGAGTGAGCTCCACCATGATGCTGTGCTGCCCGTCGGACATCAGCACCGCGTCAGGGCCGTGAGACCTGGACACAGAGACAAGCAAACGGTAGAGTACGTCAGAAAATATAACACTGAACACAAGATACTTACATTTGAGAAGCAAAAGCAGAGTGTGTTGTCACTTTTGCACGAAAAAAAAGCATATTGTGCTGATGTTCAGGTGTATATCAGTATGTTATCTCTACTTTAAAGAGTCCTCTCCTGCTGATGTTCAGGTGTATATCAGTATGTAGTGTCTCTACTTTAAGGAGTCCTCTCCTGCTGATGTTCAGGTGTATATCAGTATGTAGTGTCTCTACTTTAAAGAGTCCTCTCCTGCTGATGTTCAGGTGTATATCAGTATGTAGTGTCTCTATTTTAAAGAGTCCTCTCCTGCTGATGTTCAGGTGTATATCAGTATGTAGTGTCTCTACTTTAAAGAGTCCTCTCCTGCTGATGTTCAGGTGTATATCAGTATGTAGTGTCTCTATTTTAAAGAGTCCTCTCCTGCTGATGTTCAGGTGTATATCAGTATGTAGTGTCTCTACTTTAAAGAGTTCTCTCCTGCTGATGATCAGGTGTATATCAGTATGTAGTGTCTCTACTTTAAAGAGTCCTCTCCTGCTGATGTTCAGGTGTATATCAGTATATAGTGTCTCTACTTTAAAGAGTCCTCTCCTGCTGATGTTCAGGTGTATATCAGTATGTAGTGTCTCTACTTTAAAGAGTCCTCTCCTGCTGATGTTCAGGTGTATATCAGTATGTAGTGTCTCTACTTTAAAGAGTCCTCTCCTGCTGATGTTCAGGTGTATATCAGTATGTAGTGTCTCTACTTTAAAGAGTCCTCTCCTGCTGATGTTCAGCTGTATATCAGTATGTAGTGTCTCTACTTTAAAGAGTCCTCTCCTGCTGATGTTCAGGTGTATATCAGTATGTAGTGTCTCTACTTTAAAGAGTCCTCTCCTGCTGATGTTCAGGTGTATATCAGTATGTAGTGTCTCTACTTTAAAGAGTCCTCTCCTGCTGATGTTCAGGTGTATATCAGTATGTAGTGTCTCTACTTTAAAGAGTCCTCTCCTGCTGATGTTCAGGTGTATATCAGTATGTAGTGTCTCTACTTTAAAGAGTCCTCTCCTGCTGATGTTCAGGTGTATATCAGTATGTAGTGTCTCTACTTTAAAGAGTCCTCTCCTGCTGATGTTCAGGTGTATATCAGTATGTAGTGTCTCTACTTTAAAGAGTCCTCTCCTGCTGATGTTCAGGTGTATATCAGTATGTAGTGTCTCTACTTTAAAGAGTCCTCTCCTCTACTTACCTGAGGAACTTGTTGAGGTCTCCGTGCTTCATGTACTCGAACACCATGATGAGCGGGTCGCTCTCCACACACACTCCGTAGAAAGTGACGATGTGTTCGTGCTGCAGGTTGGTGAGAAGCTCCGCCTCTCGGTAGAAATCTGCCCGGCCGCTCTCATTGGCCTCTTTCAGAGTCTGAGGAAGACAAGGGGAGAGAAACACCTGCATTAATTACATCTAGTCCTTACATTTCACCAGATCAGAGGTGGGAAGTAGTGGAGTACAAATACTTCGTTACTGTACTTAAGTACATTTTTCTGGTATCAGTACTTTACTCCACTACTTATTTTTCTGACGTCTTTTTACTTTGACTTCTTACATTTTGAACACAAATACCTGTACTTTCTACTTCTTACATGTTGAACCCAAATACCTGAACTTTCTACTTCTTCCATGTTCCAAACAGGCTGGTTCCTTTAGTCTGAATGTGTGTTTGGTGGCGTGATCATTATTATTTAGAGTCATTGCGTGCCTATTGATTTGAACACGATCCGTGTATCCATCATTTCCTGGTCTTCTCTAAAGAAGAGGGACCAATGAAAACGTTGTCATGTTGCCGTTGTTCAGCATGGAAACATTCATTAGCTAACAATGACATTATTGTTCTATTAATATAAAGGGAGGTCAGGTACTCTTTAAAACAGCTGCTAGTTATGGGTACTTTTTACTGAAGTACATTTCAAAGCCCTCTTTACTTTTACTTGAGTAAAGAAGTTTAGTCAGTACTTCTACTTTCACCAGAGTATTTTTAAACACGAGTATCTGTACTTCTACTTGAGTAAAGGATGTGTGTACTTTTATAAATGACAGATTGTTCTGTACCTTGACGGCCACGTGGAGTTTCTCCTGATCTGGGGTCAGGTTGTAACACTCGGCGAGGAACACCTTCCCGAACGCTCCCTCTCCGAGCTCCCGCTTCAGAACGATGTTGTGTCTCTTGATGTGCTGCACAACTTTAATGCACAATAACACACAAACAATCCTGAGGTCATCATGATTATCCAGGGGGAGTTTCAGTGAATGTAAAATGTTGTATTCCCAATCCTCAGCAGATATTGTAACACACTAAAAGTATGTTTGACATTTAGTATATGGCATTATAATAAGATTGAACTGCATTATAATAAGATCTAAATGCATTATATGGCATTATAATAAGATTTAAATGCATGACAACTATGGAAGCTATGGTACTCAGGGAACCTTGCAAAACAATCCAGTAAATGGCCAAACATTAAGAAGTATTATTATACTTTACCTCGTAAGTACTTACAACATTTTTTATAATGTGTTTTGATTTATTGTTTTAAAGCATAATGCATACTCTAACTATAATATAGTGCTATAGGGCAGTTTCTAACACATTATACGTCTGTTTTTAATGCATTATAGGCACTGAAGTTGCTCCTTCAGGCTCATTCTGCTGAGTGTATCTTCTGTTAAAGGATCTCATGTTTCTGAGCATCATCTAATCTGCTTCAGTTTCACCGTGCAGGCGGATGCTGACGGTGAAAACATGGCGTCCGGTGGCAGTGACCCCTGAATGGATGTGATCTGAAAAAGTGCCGGGTTACAGTAACTCACAGGTGTCAGATTTCAGCATGCTGCCCGAGTTGCGGAAGTATTGCGGATTCTCGATGACGGGAATCTTTGTCATGCCGATGATCACGGCGTCCGGACCCATCTCCGAGGACGAAGGGGTGTTGTTGCCGTTGGATACGTGATGAAGAGGGCTGGCGGAGTCATCGTCGTTACTGATGACCGAGGAGGAGCCTGGGGAGGAGGAGGAGGAGGAGGAGGAGGAGGAGGAGGAGGAGGAGGAGGAGGAGGAGGAGGAGGAGGAGGAGGAGGAGAAGGAAAACACTGGTGAGTTGATGTAAGAAATATATCAGAAAATCAAAAGCAGATGTTGTTATCACAATCAGAATCAGAATAGAGACACTACATACTGATATACACTGAACATCAGCAGGAGAGGACTCTTTAAAGTAGAGACATACTGATATACACCTGAACATCAGCAGGAGAGGACTCTTTAAAGTAGAGAAACTACATACTGATATACACCTGAACATCAGCAGGAGAGGACTCTTTAAAGTAGAGACACTACATACTGATATACACCTGAACATCAGCAGGAGAGGACTCTTTAAAGTAGAGAAACTACATACTGATATACACCTGAACATCAGCAGGAGAGGACTCTTTAAAGTAGAGAAACTACATACTGATATACACCTGAACATCAGCAGGAGAGGACTCTTTAAAGTAGAGACTCTACATACGGATATACACCTGAACATCAGCAGGAGAGGACTCTTTAAAGTAGAGACACTACATACTGATATACACCTGAACATCAGCAGGAGAGGACTCTTTAAAGTAGAGACACTACATACTGATATACACCTGAACATCAGCAGGAGAGGACTCTTTAAAGTAGAGACACTAAATACTGATATACACCTGAACATCAGCAGGAGAGGACTCTTTAAAGTAGAGAGACTATATACTGATATACACCTGAACATCAGCAGGAGAGGACTCTTTAAAGTAGAGACACTATATACTGATATACACCTGAACATCAGCAGGAGAGGACTCTTTAAAGTAGAGACACTACATACTGATATACACCTGAACATCAGCAGGAGAGGACTCTTTAAAGTAGAGACACTATATACTGATATACACCTGAACATCAGCAGGAGAGGACTCTTTAAAGTAGAGACACTACATACTGATATACACCTGAACATCAGCAAGATATGAAACGTAGTTCACCTTTGATGCCAAACTTGGAGTTTCTTCCATATTTCAGAATGATCACCA
>JAAKFY010000012.1:6658688-6748688 GCA_011823955.1 Dissostichus mawsoni | reverse complement strand
TTACAGTCTCTCACAGTTACAGTGGATACTAGGAGAAAAGCGAGAGTCCTTACAGAGGATGTTGAGCAGCAGCGTGGCCTCTCCCTGACCGACCATGTTCTCAGCGCTGCAGATGATCAGCTTCCCGTGATCATCAGGAGACAAATCAGTCAAGGTGAGGATACTCTTCGTATCCGAGGGATCAATCTGTAAACACAGCAGTATTATATTTATTACACGTCCCGCAGTATGCATGTAATATTATACGTTATAGAGTGGTGCAGGAACGAGTCCTAAAACCTGGAAGTGAGTTAGCATTTTACCACAACCGGTTCCCTCGTCTCAGAGTCAACGGGTTTTTTAACTAGTTTGGAAAATAGCTGAAATAAGGTCTGTGGTTGAGACACATTGAAGAGACGGATCACGTTTTGTTCTACGACATTAAATCCATCAGCAGTGACCCCACTGGGGATTTCTGAAGAGTTGACGTGTCTGAAAAACGATGGTTTTACCAAGTGGCTGAATAGGACTACAGAAGTTGTGGAGGACGTTGTACGTCATTACGCCGAACACGTAAACACTCCTCTAAGTTTGTTTGCCCTGTTCTGCTTGAAAGCAAGTACCTGCCTCCTGCAAAGTGTTCAAACAAACGCTTCAACTTGTTCCATTTAGAATCTGTATGTTTGAATATGGATCTTAAGTTGGCGTGACGTTGAAGTCGTGCTGCTGGACTCGCCTGTAGTTCCTTTATAGCATAACGTTAGCATTTGCTTCTGGCCATTAGATTTATGATTGGAAACTGATAAAAGTAGGGTAGACATGTGGAGATTATCCGGCTGAACAAAACGTGCATTTATCAAACAGGTTTTTTCCAGATCTTATTTTTACAATATTCCAAAATCCTATGGAGAAATCCCGTTGCTTTTTGTCGAGGGAACCAGAGGTTGTTATTAATCGATAACACACAGCTGCTAACATCACTGTTATTGAGGAGGATCAAGGGATTGAAGGAAAGGGGTTAAAAGACAGAGTGTTGGATGTCAGATACATCAATAGAAGAAGATAGACAGGAAGTAAACACTAACAGAAACAGCAGAAGAAGAAAGACGGGAAGTAAACACTAAAGGGAACAGCAGAAGAAGAAAGACGGGAAGTAAACACTAACAGAACAGCAGAAGAAGAAGACGGAAGTAAACACTAAAGGGAACAGCAGAAGAAGAGACAGGAAGTAAACACTAAAGGGAACAGCAGAAGAAGACAGACAGGAAGTAAACACTAAAGGGAACAGCAGAAGAGACAGATGGAAGTAAACACTAAAGGGAACAGCAGAGAGACAGACAGATGGGAAGTAAACACTAAAGGGAACAGCAGAAGAAGACAGACAGGAAGTAAACACTAAAGGGAACAGCAGAAGAAGACAGACAGGAAGTAAACACTAAAGGGGACAGCAGAAGAAGACAGACAGGAAGTAAACACTAAAGAGAACAGCAGAAGAAGACAGACAGGAAGTAAACACTAAGGGAACAGCAGAAGAAGACAGACAGGAAGTAAACACTAAAGGGAACAGCAGAAGAAGACAGACAGGAAGTAAACACTAAAGGGAACAGGAGAAGAAGACAGACAGGAAGTAAACACTAACAGAAACAGCAGAAGAAGAAAGACGGGAAGTAAACACTAAAGGGAACAGCAGAAGAAGACAGACAGGAAGTAAACACTAAAGGGGACAGCAGAAGAAGACAGACAGGAAGTAAACACTAAAGGGAACAGCAGAAGAAGACAGATGGGAAGTAAACACTAAAGGGAACAGCAGAAGAAGACAGACAGATGGGAAGTAAACACTAAAGGGAACAGCAGAAGAAGACAGACAGGAAGTAAACACTAAAGGAACAGCAGAAGAAGACAGACAGGAAGTAAACACTAAAGGGACAGCAGAAGAAGACAGACAGGAAGTAAACACTAAAGAACAGCAGAAGAAGACAGACAGGAAGTAAACACTAAAGAGAACAGCAGAAGAAGACAGACAGGAAGTAAACACTAAAGGGAACCAGAAGAAGACAGACAGGAAGTAAACACTAAAGGGAACAGCAGAAGAAGACAGACAGGAAGTAAACACTAAAGGGGACAGCAGAAGAAGACAGACAGGAAGTAAACACTAAAGGGGACAGCAGAAGAAGACAGACAGGAAGTAAACACTAAAGAGAACAGCAGAAGAAGACAGACAGGAAGTAAACACTAAAGAGAACAGCAGAAGAAGACAGACAGGAAGTAAACACTAAAGGGAACAGCAGAAGAAGACAGACAGACGGGAAGTAAACACTAAAGGGAACAGCAGAAGAAGACAGACAGGAAGCAAACACTAAAGGGAACAGCAGAAGAAGACAGACAGGAAGTAAACACTAAAGGGAACAGCAGAAGAAGACAGACAGACGGGAAGTAAACACTAAAGGGAACAGCAGAAGAAGACAGACAGGAAGCAAACACTAAAGGGAACAGCAGAAGAAGACAGACAGGAAGCAAACACTAAAGGGAACAGCAGAAGAAGACAGACAGGAAGCAAACACGACGGACCATTTTTTTTTCTTAGCGGAAGCAATAAGGATCATTCTCAATATTGATGATCTTTCAGTATGTAGCTGTGTAAGCAGGATAATGTGCAGCGAGGCAGTCATTCATGAAAAAACAACATCGACAGGGTGAAGGAAGATGTTGTTTACATCCTTCAATGTTTAAAAAGGTCTCAACATTCCCAAGATGGGGGTATTTACTGACTGAAACAAAACCATTGAAATCGTTTAGTGATGTTTGAACCAAAGCTCTTATGTCAGTCTGCAAATAAAACACCACTCAAATAAAACATTGACTTTGAAACCAGGGAAATAAAATGCCAACAATCTGAATCAATTCCGGTATGTGACGCTCATTCCTGCTACACTTTGTCTAAATCACTGAATTGCGGAAACATTTCCTTAAAGGAGCCCCATCACGCTCATTTTCAGGTTTTGTATTTATATTTTATGACTCTTCTGTGACATGTCTCCATGCTTTAATGTTCAAAAAGCTCTTTATTTTTCTCATACTGCCTGTGCTGCAGCACCTCTTTTCCCCCTCTGTCTGAAACCAGAGTCCAGTCTGCTCTGATTGGTTAGCTGGCGGCTCTCTGTTGTGATTGGTCAACCGCTTAGGGATTTTAGCCTTTGCAGACCATTTACATCAGGGGTGTCAAACTCAAATACACAGTGGGCCAAAATAAGAAAATGGGTACTAGTCGAGGGCCGGACTGGTTCAATGTTTATTGCAGAACTTATTGAAATGAACTTATTGCACATATTAAACCTGGAACTAACAAAGCTTAAATGATTGCCTATAAAAACAACATTAAATAATCAGTTGCATTCATTTCTTATGGCTCTATCTGCAGCTTTTCCTGAGTCATTTCTTATGATTACATTTTTCCACAGGCCAACAACAGCTTGAAAAACAATTTCCCTCAAAGAAAACCAAACATGCCCTGTTGTCACAAGAGAAAAAGTCCAGAAGGAAACATCCATTAAACTCAGTGTGCTGCTCTGTGATGCTAGTTCAAGCAGATACTTGGCATCTCATCTTGGGTGCAAGTTCATCAATGTTTGGGCTCAGGCTCTGAGCTGAGGAGACCCTCAGGATGGAGTGAAGGTGTGCGTGCAATATACCGGCGGCCAGATCTAATAGTAATTAAAAATTATCCTGCGGGCCGAAATTAAATCCACCAAGGGCCTGATTTGGCCCCCGGGCCTTGAGTTTGACACATGTGACTTAGAAGCACAAAAGCCTATATGACACACTACAGGAAAGGTAAATAAGCATAATAAACAGGTAGTAATGTGTGTTTTGGCCTCACCTCGTGGTGTGTAGAGAGCCAGTCGAGGTTCCACGTGATCTCCGGAGCTGGAGAACCCGAGGCGCTGCACACCGCCCGCACGTTGCTCCCCTGCATCTCCGTCACTGACTTTGGGTTGACCTCTACTAAAGGAACCACTGCAAGGAAAAGGAGCAACATTAGACATGCAACCAGAGCTTCACATGGATTTATTTGCATGCAGCGATCAGCTCTCCCCAACGGTCAATATGAGCTTTTTATATCCTCGTCAGGAGTAAAAGCCAGCAGGAAGTGGCAACATCTACTGTATGTATCAGAGAGGAAGGTCGGGGAAGAGCAGAGGTGGGAGGAGTACTCAGATAATGTACTTGAGTAAAAGTAGAAGTACTCAGATCTTGTACTTGAGTAAAAGTAGAAGTACTCAGATCTTGTACTTGAGTAAAAGTAGAAGTACTCAGATCTTGTACTTCATGTAAAAGTAGAAGTACTCAGATCTTGTACTTGAGTAAAAGTAGAAGTACTCAGATCTTGTACTTCATGTAAAAGTAGAAGTACTCAGATCTTGTACTTCATGTAAAAGTAGAAGTACTCAGATCTTGTACTTGAGTAAAAGTAGAAGTACCAGAGTGTAGGAATACTCTGTTACAGTAAAAGTCCTGCATTCAAAATGTTCCTCAAGTAAAAGTAGAAAAGTATTATCATCAAAATATAGTTAAAGTAGCGACAGTAAAAGTAGTCATTGTGCAGATTGGTCCATTTCAGAATAATATATATGATATGTTTTATAATGATTGATCATTAAAGTGTTCTCAAAGCTGGTAAAGGTGCAGCTAGTTTGAATGACTTTGTATAACTGCAGGGTAGCTTGAGAATTTACGTAATTTAAATAGCCACACATTTAAATACTCAAGTAAAGTACAAGTACCCCAAAATTATTTTTTGTGTGTTTCTAGTCTTTTTATTTTTATTGTACAATGCCATGTCTTTCATGCTGCTGCAACGCAAACATTTCCCAATTTGGGATCAATAAAGTATTTATCTTATCTTATCTATCTTATCTTCAGGAGGAGCTTCACAGGAGGAAGACTTATGGACAGGAAACATGGAGAGTCAATAAGAAAAAGGAACATGCAACCAGAGCTTTACATGGATTTGTTTCCGGATTTATTTGCATGCAGCGATCAGCTCTCTGAACGGTCAATATGAGCTTTTTATAAACTCAGTGTCACGTTACCACAGTCTGGGAGTGAGAGTGGCGAACTCCTGCGTGACTCCTCGCTCGTCCATGCACTCCGGATCCGGACCCTCGCTGTCCTCCAGGATCCTCATCTTGATCCACAAGTTCTCACAAACACAATCCAGAGGGTTACCGGACAGCAGGATGCTGGGGATGAATATTAAAGGGGACCTATTATGCAAAATCCACTTCTTCATGTCTCTTCTACATCAACATGTGTCCCCTCTTCTTCATGTCTCTTCTACATCAACATGTGTCCCCTCTTCTTCATGTCTCTTCTACATCAACATGTGTCCCTCTTCTCCATGTCTCTTCTAAATCAACATGTGTCCCCTCTTCTTCATGTCTCTTCTACATCAACATGGTGTCCCCTCTTCTTCATGTCTCTTCTACATCAACATGTGTCCCCTCTTCTTCATGTCTCTTCTACATCAACATGTGTCCCCTCTGTGTAAAGAGACTCTGAAAGTTTCAGGAACAAGATTCTCTCTCTTTTTCTCCTGATCCATTTCTATAAAAACCTGTCTGAAAATGAGCTGATCAGATTTTGGCCACTTTATGATGTCATAACGATGTTTTGTCTTGTGTAACCATTAGCCAATCACCAACCAAGGTAACCCCCCCCCCACCTTATCACCTGAATCTCCTCCTAGAGCACCATTGAGTTCTTTTTAACCAAATCTCTCTCAGAGGGGCGTGGGGAGGGGCTCCTTATTTTCATCTAAAGTAACAGACAGAGAATCAGCACTTTGGAAACAGGGCTGAAACAGAGGGGATTATGGGATGCTGCAATGATCTGTTTGGTGTTTTAGCCAATCAGAGACAGGCTCTGTATATATCTGAGACCTGTAATATATTGATGAAAAACAGTATAATAGGGCCCCTTTAATATTTAAAAAAAAACTGTGAGTAAATGGAAAGAAACGCCAACATTTTAGCATGAAGTGTTCTGCCTAGTTTGGAAAATAAGTCTACCAGTAGTGGAAGAAATACTCTTACCGAGGTAAAAGTAGTAATACCACAGTGTAGGAAAATGTTGTTATTCTAATTAAAGAAATCTAACAAGTAAAAGTCCTACAAACTAGTTCTTACTTTAGTAAAAGTAGCAATACTTAATTGTAGAAATACTCTGTTACTACTTCTCACACTTTATATTGTATATCTCCTATGTTTATATCTTATTTAGTAGGTTAATTTAGTTTTCTAAATCATTCTGTATATTTCTATATTGTGTTCTCTATAGAACGCTACAGATATTGTCCTTTCTATTGTTAATAAGAATATATATATGTAGTGTCTGTTTATTTATGTTTCTTTTTGTATTCATGCAATGTCTTTTCTTTTACGTGCAGCTGTAACGAAAACGTTTCCAACTTTGGGATTAATAAATCAAATCTAATTTAATTTGTCTGCACACACACACAGAGAATAAAGAGACACTTACGGTACTGATATGTTAAAGTTCTGAAATGTTCTCCATGACAGTGTCGACAGGTTATTGTCTCTGAGATTTCTGGAAGAAGAACAAAAAAAAATTAAAATCCAAACAAAGCTCCTGCTGATGTTCAGGTGTGTATCAGTATGTAGTGTCTCTACTTTAAAGAGTCCTCTCCTGCTGATGTTCAGGTGTATATCAGTATGTAGTGTCTCTACTTTAAGGAGTCCTCTCCTGCTGATGTTCAGGTGTATATCAGTATGTAGTGTCTCTACTTTAAGGAGTCCTCTCCTGATGATGTTCAGGTGTATATCAGTATGTAGTGTCTCTACTTTAAAGAGTCCTCTCCTGCTGATGTCCAGGTGTATATCAGTATGTAGTGTCTCTACTTTAAAGAGTCCTCTCCTGCTGATGTTCAGGTGTATATCAGTATGTAGTGTCTCTACTTTAAGGAGTCCTCTCCTGCTGATGTTCAGGTGTATATCAGTATGTAGTGTCTCTACTTTAAAGAGTCCTCTCCTGCTGATGTTCAGGTGTATATCAGTATGTAGTGTCTCTACTTTAAGGAGTCCTCTCCTGCTGATGTTCAGGTGTATATCAGTATGTAGTGTCTCTACTTTAAAGAGTCCTCTCCTGCTGATGTTCAGGTGTATATCAGTATGTAGTGTCTCTACTTTAAAGAGTCCTCTCCTGCTGATGTTCAGGTGTATATCAGTATGTAGTGTCTCTACTTTAAAGAGTCCTCTCCTGCTGATGTTCAGGTGTATATCAGTATGTAGTGTCTCTACTTTAAAGAGTCCTCTCCTGCTGATGTTCAGGTGTATATCAGTATGTAGTGTCTCTACTTTAAAGAGTCCTCTCCTGCTGATGTTCAGGTGTATATCAGTATGTAGTGTTCTACTTTAAAGAGTCCTCTCCTGCTGATGTTCAGGTGTATATCAGTATGTAGTGACTCTACTTTAAAGAGTCCTCTCCTGCTGATGTTCAGCTGTATATCAGTATGTAGTGTCTCTACTTTAAAGAGTCCTCTCCTGCTGATGTTCAGGTGTATATCAGTATGTAGTGTCTCTACTTTAAAGAGTCCTCTCCTGCTGATGTTCAGGTGTATATCAGTATATAGTGTCTCTACTTTAAAGAGTCCTCTCCTGCTGATGTTCAGGTGTATATCAGTATGTAGTGTCTCTACTTTAAAGAGTCCTCTCCTGCTGATGTTCAGGTGTATATCAGTATGTAGTGTCTCTACTTTAAAGAGTCCTCTCCTGCTGATGTTCAGGTGTATATCAGTATGTACTGTCTCTACTTTAAAGAGTCCTCTCCTGCTGATGTTCAGGTTTATATCAGTATGTAGTGTCTCTACTTTAAAGAGTCCTCTCCTGCTGATGTTCAGGTGTATATCAGTATGTAGTGTCTCTACTTTAAAGAGTCCTCTCCTGCTGATGTTCAGGTGTATATCAGTATGTAGTGTCTCTACTTTAAAGAGTCCTCTCCTGCTGATGTTCAGGTGTATATCAGTATGTAGTGTCTCTACTTTAAAGAGTCCTCTCCTGCTGATGTTCAGGTGTATATCAGTATGTAGTGTCTCTACTTTAAAGAGTCCTCTCCTGCTGATGTTCAGGTGTATATCAGTATGTAGTGACTCTACTTTAAAGAGTCCTCTCCTGCTGATGTTCAGCTGTATATCAGTATGTAGTGTCTCTACTTTAAAGAGTCCTCTCCTGCTGATGTTCAGGTGTATATCAGTATATAGTGTCTCTACTTTAAAGAGTCCTCTCCTGCTGATGTTCAGGTGTATATCAGTATGTAGTGTCTCTACTTTAAAGAGTCCTCTCCTGCTGATGTTCAGGTGTATATCAGTATGTAGTGTCTCTACTTTAAAGAGTCCTCTCCTGCTGATGTTCAGGTGTATATCAGTATGTACTGTCTCTACTTTAAAGAGTCCTCTCCTGCTGATGTTCAGGTGTATATCAGTATGTAGTCTCTACTTTAAAGAGTCCTCTCCTGCTGATGTTCAGGTGTATATCCGTATGTATATATCTATATACCACAGTACAGCAAAGGGAAAACCTAAAAGCAGAAATGGGCCTCTTTAAAATGCGTCTTACACATATTCAAGTCTTGTGTTGTTGTAAAATGCATCTGATGATATGGACGTCAATCTGGTCCCCATCACTGTTCTGTGGGAAGATAAGATGTCGAGTTAGCCGTTTAAATACAGCTTCAAACATACCAAAAGTCTTTGTAAAAGTCATGATGAGGTACTTACAGGTTTCTGAGGTGTATGTAGTGCCGCAGACTGTTGTCTGTGATCTCAAACAGCCTGTTCTGATTCGTTATGTATCTGCGAAACAGAAGGAAAACATCTGATATCACATGGACACACTTTTTTTGATGCATGTGATATATTCTCCAATAGCAGTAGGAGACAAGAGAATAGCTTTTGTACTTTAAAAACTAGATCCATGCCATGTTTTACATTTTTTTGTAGTGATGTATACATAGCCAGCTAAATGTGATATACACACAGCTGTTGTATTTCTGTACTGAAGGGAATTTCTTCAGCATTGATTGCCAATATAAAACAACGGCATGTATTTGCACACTGTTCGCTTGTTGAGTGACAGACACTGTTGCTGATATTGTTCGTGTTATTTAGGTTTAAGATCATAGCTGCTTTTTTTGGGGCCTCATGATGCAACAACTGCCCCTTTTCCACATTCCTTTTATAAAATGACAGCCCTTTAAAGTGTATATCTAATAAGTAGTGTAGGAGCATTTCGTTTACCATGGGTTAAGTTAATTTACTTTACAAATGCCATGTATATATGTATAAAATAGAGCAGAGTTATTATAACGCAGAAAGAGAGGTATATCGTTAAAGGAGTTTGAGTAATCCACGAAAAAGAAAAATGTATTTCAGTGATCATTTCTTTTTTTTAATGTATTTTAATGCTAAACTATTTTACTAATTTGTCCAGGTCATGATAGGGCATTTTACTAGACTACTGAGTACTTCTACTTTTACTCAAGTACAAGATCTGAGTACTTCTACTTTTACTCAAGTACAGGATCTGAGTACTTCTACTTTTACTCGAGTACAAGATCTGAGTACTTCTACTTTTACTCAAGTACAGGATCTGAGTACTTCTACTTTTACTCGAGACAAGATCTGAGTACTTCTACTTTTACTCAAGTACAAGATCTTATAATTTCTACTTTTACTCGAGTACAAGATCTGAGTACTTCTACTTTTACTTGAGGACAAGATCTGAGTACTTCTACTTTGACTCAAGTACAAGATCTTATGATTTCTACTTTTACTCGAGTACAAGATCTGAGTACTTCTTCTTTTACTCAAGTACAAGACCTGAGTACTTCTACTTTTACTCAAGTACAAGATCTGAGTACTTCTACTTTTACTCGAGTACAAGATCTGAGTACTTCTGCTTTTACTCGAGTACAAGATCTGAGTACTTCTACTTTTACTCGAGTACAAGATCTGAGTACTTCTACTTTTACTCAAGTACAAGATCTGAGTACTTCTACTTTTACTCAAGTACAAGATCTGAGTACTTCTGCTTTACTCGAGTACAAGATCTGAGTACTTCTACTTTTACTCGAGGACAAGATCTGAGTACTTCTACTTTTACTCGAGGACAAGATCTGAGTACTTCTACTTTTACTCAAGTACAAGATCTGAGTACTTCTACTTTTACTCGAGGACAAGATCTGAGTACTTCTCCTTTTACTCAAGTACAAGATCTGAGTACTTCTACTTTTACTCGAGGACAAGATCTGAGTACTTCTACTTTTACTCGAGTACAGGATATCAGTACTCCTCCCACCTCTGGTAAATGTGCAGCTTTGGTGAGAAAATCACATGTTGTGTTCCTCAGCTGCATCTTTTGCAAATCTAACTAAAACAATAAAAGTTCCTGTGTCCCTATGTGTACTTTGGAATATTTACAAGTCTCCTGAAGCAGAATCTTAAGGTAGTTTTTTAAAGGTAATCAAAGTGTTTTTTCTCCGGCATGCGAAGGTTGTTTACATCAGAAATATGCCGTGTATATATCACTTGAAATACTACTTGTTGTGCATACTATTTAATAAGAAATCCCCAAATATGTTATACTTTCTTTGCTATTGCCCTGTCATGACCTGGGCACATTTTAAAGTATAACATTACATTAAATTCATGATGACTTCAAATTCTACTTATTGTGTTTTACTCAAACTCTTTTAAGATACACCTCTGATAAGTATAGGAACAAATAAATACATATATTATGAAAGTTTTGCAATTTGCCCTGTCATGACCGGGATAAATGAGACATTTACATTAATAAAAGTCAATAAATAAAACCAGGTATACAAAATACTGTAGTAGTATAATTGTATTAGAGAAGTATGATCATTAGGCCATAAAATCCATACATTAAATTCATGATCACTTGAAACACTATTCAACCTCTTTAAAGATCTAGTTAATGTTGTAAAATATTCTTTCTTAGTCCAGTTATGAGAAGTGAATATGGCTCTTCAGTAGACTGCATGCATGATGGGAAAGTGACACTGTCTGCCTCAGAAACTCACCCAGTCTCCCCCCTTTCTCCCCCAATCATGCAACACACTGACGCACATCCATATGAGATCTCATATGTAATCTGCCCACATTGTGGTAATTTATTCTATGTTTTATTCATATTATTATTCTAATGTTTGGTTATATCACAGCGCCGCCCAACGTGTCTGCGCAGGGCCTCAACGTTTACTCCATCATACCTAAAGAAAACAAGACTAATCCAAACACACACATTCACTATCCATGCAAGCGCGACCCCCCCCCCCCCCCACACACACACACACACACACACACACAACACACACACACACACACACACACAACACACACACACACACACACACACACCACACACGCATGCATATACTAAGATCTGACAAACCCATTGGTAATAAGGAAGAAAAATGTGGCATTTATTGATCTGAGGGGGGAATATAAGGCCTATTATTACCTTTATGATCATAACCCTAACCCTTGGGTATTTTTTACGCATTGCATCCTAACAACTTGTGTCTGCACGATGATTTTTTTCCTCACACACACACACACACACACACACACACACACACACACACACACACACACACACACACACACACACACACACACACACTTACATCTCCGTGATGTTTTCCATGTCATCCAACGTGAGGACAGGGAAATCCTCGATCCCCGGCTCAGGATCAATACAAACAATCCGTGTGATGGTGCAGGTGCAGGATGCGGGGCAGGCATCGCTAAATCTCCTGCACAGACTCAAAAAAATCAGAACCAAAAACAATCCGAGCCGAGCCGTGCCACACTGGCTGGAGTCCATTGCGGTGGGTCCAATGATGGACGAATCCCCCCCGTTACACACACAGAATAAGGCTGAATTACTGTCAAGATTTCCCTTCCCTTCCTTCCCTCTCCTCGTCGCTTTTATGTGGCCAAGTTAATCCTTTCCGCAGGAGAAGAAGCAGGAAAGATGTCGGGGAGGAATGCGCAAAGCCCACGGTTTTTAATATCAAGATGCCATGGATGGCCTTCCGCAGAGCTGCTGTATCGAGAAGCGAAGGTGTCAAGTGCTCCGTCCCTCTGCCTTGTAAAACAAATATGAAGGTGTTCCAGATGTTTAGAGATCAATAGGCAGCGCCCCCCCCCACCCACTACCAGCACCAGCACCAGCGATTTCTCATATGTGTGGCGGTGATGGGGAGGAAAAATAGTGCACAGCGGAGTAGAGGAGGATGCTGCGTGTGTGTGTGTGTGAGTGTGAGTGTGTGAGGGAGGAAGGCTATACCTGCATGCGTCTATCGATTATAGCCGAGGACGAGCACATCTCCCCCCCCCCACCTCCACCACCAAGTTGTATTTATAGGAATTTCTTGCAGATTTCTTTTATTTTTTAACATGCATCAGAAAGCGTGTTCCTGGAGTCTCAGCTGTGTGCAGATGTGCAGCATGAACAGCAGCATGCATGTTAAACTCCATGCACTGGAGGAGCAGCAACACTGTTGTACGGCTGGCCATTAAAGGCCTATAGTGTGACGTACGGTTGACGCACAAGACGGGGTGCATCTATGAAAAATAATTACCTATACTATGAGTGCAGAGAGCTTCCAATGGCTCCAATCACTGGTCAGAGTGGGGAGCAGGAATTAGAAGAGAAAAAACATCTGGATTTACTAAAACATATTTTTTTAAAGGTGTTATGACTTAATAAATACATTTAAATTTCCCCAAAATATTAAAAGCTGCATGTTTGTCAGTGTCTCCTCCTACATATCAATAAATGCAAAATGCTTTGTGTTTTTTTTTTACTTTTAAGGCCCCAAATAACACAGAAAGAAAAATAATCTGGATATATTTAAAATGATTATGTATTTTATTTCAATGTTTTAAGGTTTAATTAGATTCAAGTTTACTAAACACTGACTTATTAAAGACATTTTAATTTCCCACAAATATTAAAAGCTGCCCTGCAAGTAGTTGTCCAATCCCCAATGTGTGCATATTAATAACATATACATACATTACACATTCATTGCAAAATTCTGTGTTTCTTTTACCTTTAATGCCCCAAATCACACATTATAACCCCTTTATTTTTCACTCCTTTGAGAGTTACAGTGCAAGAAATAAATCCTGTTTACCGGTGGATTCCTAAAATCCCCCCCCCCCCCCAACACATGATCTATGACACAGCCGGGATGGTTAGTGTCGCTATGGTGACTTGCTTTTTACAAATAGCGCTGACAATGTCAAGTGTCGCTATGGTTGCAGATGAAAATATGTACGCAGGCTTTTTTTTTTATATGAGAAACATCAAGAACTGAATTATATCTGTCTCCATGGTAACCTCAGAGTATAGCAGAGGGAAGAGAGCTCTTTATTTTGCAATAGATCCTCTGCCTATATCTGAAGGAGCATGAAAACACCACGAGGGAGAAAAGGAGGTTTAAAGAGGCCCTATTATGCTCTTTTGTGTGTAGCCTTTCCTATTGTGTTCTATTGGTTTTAGTGCATGTAAATGGTCTGCTAAAGCTAAATATACCCTTGTCCCCCCCCCCCCTGTAACTCCTCCACTGGACTCCTTTGTTTACTTCCTGAACATAGTGACATCACTGTGTAACACTCGTGCTCCTATTGGCCAGCACTCCAACACATTGTAGGCCTACTTGATAGGTTGAGGGGCGGTACATCCCTCCCCGGTTGACCAATCACAACAGAGCTGGCCACCTATGGTCCGTTTAAAATCATTGCAAATTACCAAAAGTGTTGGCACTAGTCATGATGCTGATCTCCAGGAAATGGACAGAGGGGACATCTATCTATCTATCTATCTATCTATCTATCTATCTATCTATCTATCTATCTATCTATCTATCTATCTATCTATCTATCTATCTATCTATCTATCTATCTATCTATCTATCTATCTATCTATCTATCTATCCATCCATCCATCTATCTATCTCTCTATCTATCTATCTATCTATCTATCTATCTATCTATCTATCTATCTATCTATCTATCTATCTATCTATCTATCTATCTATCTATCTATCTATCTATCTATCTATCTATCTATCTATCTATCTATCTATCTATCTATCTCTATCTATCATAACCTGACAGTCTATGCTCAGGGTGGAAAAAAAAAGCTTATAATAACGCAGCGGTTGCCTGAGGGGGCGGGGTCGAGAAAAAAGCACTGCCTGCGAGCCTTCAATTTGGGCATAAACACCCGTTTACAGAGAGGAGCGCTTGATATCTTTTCGGCGTTGCCTCCCGGGTACATGGAATCCTCTCTTTCAGTGTAACCCGCGTTAGCTCCGCCCGCCCGTGTTGACTTGATACAATTATCTAACGAACCCCACCGGGTGAATGTCGAAAACACTCCATGCTGAAAACGTGCAAGCCGAGGAGCTCCGCAGTGAACGTGGCTGCAGGTTTGTTTCCCTAAACACTAAATGCTGTTACCTTCATACTAAACATTTTTGCCAGTTTGCATTTTAGCTTGTTACGGTTCTTATAGGTTTATTTCACCGCTGACATTTCACTAGGAGAGCTAAATTGGGCCATTTTTGTGGACAGACACGCCTCGCAGACAGCAACTGGCTAGCTGTTAGCTTAGCAAAGTCAACTTCTGCTTCCAGGTAATTCAATTCAAAGGCTTTACTGTCATATGCACAGTAGCTACAGTTTACTTATTGCAATGCAAATCTTAAGTCCCAAGCTCTTACAACAATGCAACCTGATATATACATATAAGACATACAACATATGAATAAAACAATACAAATAGTGCAATAAATAACAGGATAGAAATACAATAGTGCAAGACGGATGTGCACGTAATGCAGGGGAAGTTACATATATGCTAATTAGAATACGGTGAGCTAAAATGTAACATTCTCCTTTTGCGCAGACATTTTTGGTATGTATTTTGGATTAAGGTGGAGATAAAACGATAAAATGTTCCTTATAATAAGCTTTCCTACATATAAATTGTTATGCAATAATGCACCTATGAATACATGTGTTGTGTGGTGAACCCGGATACATCTGCTAGCTGTGATTGCTTAGCTAATGCTAGTTAAATGCTGCTAATTCCTTAGCTGTGTAGGCGGTAAACAGGTTCTCTCTATAACTTAGCAAGGCCTCAGCACAGAGGGATTTTTGCAGAAGAACAACCGGCTTTTGATTTTTGTGTAAAACCGGTAACAGTGGGCAATGCATGTGGGAGGACTGCATGCAGGATAGTTTGAGACTATATTTAAAGTTTTCACTGCTAGATCCTTTCTGTTTTTAATACTGAACTACACGGACAACATTTATTCTGCAGCATGCATACTTTGCATTTCAGCTAAAGCCAATGTTAGTTATAATGAGCTGTATTACACTACATCCTCTTTCCTTAGACCCCCCCATTGGGATATACACAATATCAACACGCTGATATGATATGTTTAATGTTAATCTGCAATGAAACACTTCCATTAAAAGGTTTCAAGGACATTAAAATAATCCTTCTTAAAAAGCTATATTTAGAAGCTATTTTTAGAACTCTGGCACTGAATTTGTTTTTTCCTGCATGACATATCACCTTTTAGATTTCGTACAACCAGATTAAAAATATACCTTTTTATTTGTAACTAAACCACAACTATTTATATAAAACACGCTGGAGACTTATTGTTATGTATGTATTATTACAATACAAGTCTATGCCTGTGTGTGTGTATAAATGTAGCCAGGCTTTTACCACCTTTCTTTTAAATTATATATTTTGTTGTCGTTGCAGATCCAGGTAGAGGAGCCTGTTTCCATTCCACTGCCAAACAATGGAGAAAATGGAGGTGAAAATGGAAGAGGAGGAAGACAACTCATTCAGCAACACTGACACAAATGGTACGATCCAGCACATCCTTTAATATAGACCGTCATTTAAACTGCATGAATGACTCCTGTGTGGTGTTATAATAATACAGCTTTATTTATACAGCACTTGTCATACAACACATGCAGCTCAAAGTGCTTTAGAAAATGACACATCACGAGTTAAAAACAAACAACAAGAAATTCCCCTCGTTAAGAACGTTACAGGTACATGCAGCACGATATAACATTTTAACAGGTTAATAGACACAAGGAGGTAAAAGGTATGATAATAAAAATATAATAACATAAATAAATAATGGTTTCTCTCCGACAGATAAGACGCAAGACAACTGAGTCGATGCAACAATATAAAACCCCATAAAGCAAAGTGAACATATAGGTACAACAGAAAGAAAAAGATAACAGTAATAAAAATGCCATAATTCCAATAAAGGTTAAACGATTAAAGGTCCCATGTCATGGCCATTTCTACTGATCATAATTCCATTGTTGAGGTCTACTAGAATAGATTTACATTGTTCAATGTTCCAAACTCACATTGGTTTCTCATACAGCGTCTCTGTATAGTATGTGTATTCACTCTCTGTCCTAAACGGCTTGTTGGAGCTCCTGCCCCCCCCCTCCCTGTGAGCCCAGTGTGCTCTGATTGGTTGGCACGTTGCGAGGCTCGCTGCTCAGTGGGCTGGCTTACTGGTGTGGTTTCCGGGTCGGCGATACAGCGAGACAGGGCGAAACTCATCCTGAGCACACACAAACACTCACAGCCGAAGTAAAAACAATAAGTGTGGCTTGATATTGAGTAAGAAAAAGGTTTATAAACGCTGTGAGAATGGGTCTGCGGAGAGCATTTCTCCACGATCCCAACTCATCTATTACCAGCCAGGGAGCTCTATGCAAGTCAATGGGACTCCCTGTTAGTTGAAAATGTACGCTAAAGGTCCTGGTGTGTGAGGAGCTCCGCGGATTGGTCCCGGGAACCGCATGACGTCATGCGGTTCCCGGAAGAAACAAATGGAAAAAGAGAAATGTCCAACGAGGCGTTCTGGGGCAGCATAGACAGGTCTTTTCTGTGTTAAGTTTTACTCCCTACAGGGTGTACTTTGAGGGTTTGTGACCCTGCAGACCGTTCACATGCAGAAAAACCTTCATAACACAAGGGGACGGGTAATAACCAGAAAAGCATGATAGAACCTCTTAGAAAAAAAAGACCAACGTAAAAAGAAATATTGCTATTGAAGCATGTTAGATGAATAAAATCCTTTAAGACCTATAAAAAAAAATCAAACAATATAAAAGCTAATCTAAAAAGATGTGTCTTTAGCTGGTGTTATATATCCAGGTTTGAACACAGCACTGCACCTGATCATTAGTCCATTTGAAAGGAGGCAAAAAGAGAATTCCTGGCTAACGCTACGTAGCATGTGGACATGTCAGATGGTGGAGGGTGTCTCCTGTCCAGGACACTGCTGTTCATCTGATCTGCACGCTTTTTCATCCAGGAAGCGGACATCATGGCGCCGGACATGTTCCAGGATAGACTTGGCTCCCGTATGAAACCCATTATTTGGGCAGAACAGACTGTAGACCTAGAACTCTCCATGTTCATTTATTTTGATAACTTTTTAATTTGTTTCCAATGTATTTTTTATTAAATGTTCTTTCTGCAAAACAAAAAAAACAAAACATAATTACATACATGAAAGGTGAGAAGAAGTCATACAAGTACACGATGACATAAATATATATAAAAATATATCATAACAATAAATAAATAAGACACCAAAGAGGGAGATTTCTCACTATTAACCCTTCAGTGGATTTGGCTCATTATTTATTAACACTCCCGGATAGACTTGGCTCCCGTATGAAACCCATTGTTTGGGCAGAACAAACTGTAGACCTAGAACTCTCCATTTTCATTTATTTTGATAACTTTTAAAAACATTTTAAACACTTTTTCTGCAAAACATTTGACAACAACAAAGACACATCATTACATACAAGAAAGGTTAGAAGAAGAAATACAAGTACACAATGACATTAATAGATACATATTAGGGATGCTCCGATCGTTATCGGCCGATATTCACTCTCTGCCGATCGATCGGTGCTCTCTATAAAGGCCGATCGGGAGAGCCGATCACATGACGTAAAATACATGACACTTTTCTCTGTGCGGAAAAACAAGCTCGCCAAAATGGCTTCACCGGTCTGGCAGTATTTTAAGGTGTCCGAAAATGACAGTAAAATAGCGGTATGCAACGTGTGTGAAGCAGAAATCCTGCAGCTTCGCCCGCTGTGACGGACCGGTGAGCGGAGCAACACACTAAGAGTTAGACCTTACACACTTAGCTATTTGATCTACCTCTGGAACAAGATAAACTAGTTATACATATATTTATAGAGAGAGAGAGAGAGAGAAGAGAGAGAGAGAGAGAGAGAGAGAGAGAGAGAGAGAGAGAGAGAGAGAGAGAGAGAGAGAGAGAGAGAGAGAGAGAGAGAGAGAGAGAGAGAGAGAGAGGAGAGAGAGAGAGAGAGAGAGAGAGAGAGAGAGAGAGAGAGAGAGAATACTGACAGGCTGTCGAGAGAGAAAGAGAGGGAGGGAGAGAGAGCTGCATGAGACGATACTGACAGGCTGTCGAGAGAGAAAGAGAGAGAGAGAGAGAGGGAGGGAGAGAGAGCTGCATGAGACGATACTGACAGGCTGTCAGGGGAGAGAGAGAGGGAGAGAGAGGGAGGGAGAGAGAGAGGGAGAGATAAAGATGTTGTTTGAGGAAGCTCCAGTGAATGAGCATTAACTGAGTTTTAAACATCACTTTAATGGAAGATCCCATAGGCCCCCTCGATCGTCGATCATCAGCGATCGGTATCGGCCGATACTGATTCTGGCGATCGGCCCCAAAATTGGCGATCGGAGCATCCCTAATTAATATATATCAATAGTGTTTTATTGTCAGAGTTGATAGATTTTTTCATCTTCACGGTCTGAAGATTTATGTTTATTTCCTACTTTTTAATTCTGCTTTAATTCTATTATGAGATGTTTAAATTCTAGTATTGTTTATTTGTACTCTTTAATTTGTACTTATGAGCAATGCCTTGTTTTGTTGTTTTTAATGCCGCTGCAACGCAAACATTTCCTAATTTGTGATCAATAGAGTACCTCTTATCTTATCTCATATTTAAAGACACACCAACATATTTTTTTATAAATTAGTGCAATATTCATATCACAGTAGGTGTGATATTTGGTAAATGCAAAATGTGTGAAAATATCTTGGAGCTGCAGAGAAATCCCATCCTGCTCACAGTATTCTGCAGACTTAATACAAATCCTTGTAGTGTACAGATTCTCTTTAAGAAAATGTACTTATTAGTGTAATGTGACAAATGTTTCAGATGTAATTCCCTCTAAAATCCCACAGGCTCCTCCAACAGAGCAACACAATCAAACCGATACAACAGTGCAAGTACATAAAATAAAATAGAATATAATAGAAACAGTGCAGAATAGTCTATATACAACGGTCTGCAACAACGGTCAAAATAATCGAATAAGCTATTGGCTCCAAACTGTGCAGCCCTATTTCTTCATCCTGCCTGCCGTGCCACATTTGGAAATGGTCAAAGTCTACAGAGTGTCGTTGAAGGTATTACTCTGTTTGTTAATGATGAAACCCTCGATACAGACTCAACTGAGCTGTGTTCCCTCGCAGGTAAACGGCCAGCGGACGACATGGAGGAAGAGCACGTCTTCAAACGTTCTCGCAACGCAGACGAGATGGTGGAGCTGCGAGTTCTTCTGCAGAGCAAAGTAAAGAACGATAACATGTACACTTAGATTTCTATGTGTTTACCTCCATTGATCAAAGTAGAGAGGCACTGATTTGCATTTTTTGTGACTGATTTTCTTTCTAAGAACTGTAGTTGGCATCGTACACAAACATTTTATTTAATGGAAAATTAATTGTATGTTCATATAATGAGAGAAGAATCAGAGAGAACATATTCTATTCTTTGTATGTAGGCTTACAAAGATCATTTATTAATTATCTATCTAGCACTAATTGACTTCATTTACTTCTAAAATTCTATTTAACTTCTTATGTTTGTACAACTATCTTAACTCAAATAGTTTTAATGTTTGATTTTATTTCATTCTCAAATGTAGCATCTGTTAGAAAAATCCTATTTCCCCACAATAAATAAAATACGCATGTGTTCTTCATTAACGCTGAAGATCTAACACACCAAATATGTGTGTGTGTGTGTGTGTGTGTGTTGCACAATCTGAAAACACTTTCTTTTCACCTACAGAATGCTGGTGCTGTTATCGGAAAGGGTGGCAAGAACATAAAAGCCCTGCGCACTGACGTGAGTAAACGGATGATATTCAGAAAAATCCTTTGCAGCTGAGGAGCAAATTTAGAAGGCTACATTAATATAATCCAGACCTAAATTCCATTTAAAGAGGCCGTATTATGCTTTTTGGGGTTCTCCCTTCCCTGTAGTGTGTTCTAAAGGTTTTATACATGTAAATAGTCTGCCAAGCCTGAAATCCAAAAAGTTCCGCAACAAGTGACATCACTAAGGAACACTTGTGCTTCTATTGGCTAGCGCTCCAACACATTGTACGTGATAGGCTAAGGGACGGGACATCTCTAAGCGGTTGACCAATCACAACAAGCCCGGCCAGCTAACCAATCAGAGCAGACTGGGCTCTGGTTTCAGACAGAGGGGGAAAAGAGGTGCTGCAGCACAGGCAGTATGAGAAAAATAAAGAGCTTTTTGAACATTAAAGCGTGGAGACATGTCCCAGTAGAGACACTACATACTGATATACACCTGAACATCAGCAGGAGAGGACTCTTTAAAGTAGAGACACTACATACTGATATACACCTGAACATCAGCAGGAGAGGACTCTTTAAAGTAGAGACACTACATACTGATATACACCTGAACATCAGCAGGAGAGGACTCTTTAAAGTAGAGACACTACATACTGATATACACCTGAACATCAGCAGGAGAGGACTCTTTAAAGTAGAGACACTACATACTGATATACACCTGATCATCAGTAGGAGAGGACTCTTTAAAGTAGAGACACTACATACTGATATACACCTGAACATCAGCAGGAGGGACTCTTTAAAGTAGAGACACTACATACTGATATACACCTAAAAGTGAGTATTATGTCCGCTCTAATGATAAAAACTAGCTGGCTCATTTGTTCCCAGACCTCTTGTGATCCAGTTCCCCTCGAAGGTTCCTCAAAGCCTGAGTCTCAGGGCTTTAAATCTCCAAACTGTTGTTTAAATCGTGTCCAGTCGTGTCACACTTCCTGTTCCTTCTTCACTCACCACAGTTTTTCACTATTGGGACAGAAAGTAAAGCTTGTATTCAATTAAAAATGTATTCCTTCTCCCCCTCTTCCCCCCCCTTCTCCTGTACTTTTTTTGTTTTGCTTTTATTTTCGGCCAACCTTCCTCTCCGTTGTCCATGTACTGGATCGACATGCCCCACCCACTGACGTTGGCCCCGCCCATAAACCGTGCCCCTAAATGTGATTGAAAACCCCCGCCCAATGCCAACCTCCTCCACCACAACCACCACCACAACCTCCACCTCCTCCTCCACCTCCACCTGCAGTTCAATGCCAGTGTTTCAGTCCCAGACAGCAGTGGCCCAGAGCGGTATGTCCCACCAGTTATTGCCTCACTGCCTGATTAGAACAGAGAAAAAAAACATGTCTTTTGATAACTTCTGTTTCATATTTTATACACATGACGGTTTACTTCCCTTCCTTACCCCTAAACTACCCCCCTTTCTTCACTTTGTAAGAGACGTGTGTTGTTTTTCCTTTTGATTTCTCTGTCCATTATTAAGCATCTTCATTGAGTTTGACTTTGTTTATTGACCCTGCAGAGAATCAATGACGACCAACTAGGGCTGCACAATATATCTCGTCGGAAAATGTACTCAAACACATCATGCTACAACTTTTTCCATGACTTATTTATGCAACTATTTCACGATGAATCAATAAGTAAGGAATTGATCTGATGTCTTTTAACCTCTTTCCTTCTCTCCCTCGATCCTCCGCAGCAACAGTCATTATTATGCTTAGTAGCGGTGTGTTATTGAGTATTAACAACCTCTGAGAAGTCCAAATTGACCAATCAGAATAGAGTATTCCACTCCGCCGTGTAATAAGTAAGGGATAATGTGCAGCGAGGCGGTCATTAATATCCACAGATGACGTTAAATTGACCTGCTGATTTATATGACTGTAAATAGTCACTTGATCCTCCTGAGCAACGGTCTGTTATCCTTAGTAACATTCTGTTATCCTTAGTGACGGTCTGTTATCCATAGCAACGATCTGTTATCCTTAGTAACATTCTGTTATCCTTAGTAACGTTCTGTTATCCTTAGCATCGGTCTGTTATCCTTAGTAACGGTCTGTTATCCTTAGTAACGTTCTGTTATCCTTAGCATCGGTCTGTTATCCTTAGTAACGGTCTGTTATCCTTAGTAACATTCTGTTATCCTTAGCATCGGTCTGTTATCCTTAGTAACGGTCTGTTATCCTTAGCATCGGTCTGTTATTGAGTATTAACCCCTGAAATTGACCAATAACAATCCGGTATTCAACTTCGCCGTGTGATAATATTTTTTTAAATGTCCTATTGGAAATATGTTGCTTGTCAGACTTAATAGATCAGAAATAAATATCATTATGTAGAATATTCATTTCACTATCTAATGCACACGGACACAGTAGCATTAGAAGCCTTTCTTTGGTTTTGCCGTTACACGCTAACAAGCATAGCTAATGAACGCAGTGAAAAAAGACTGCAAGCTTGTAATCGTGGATGTATACAATGCAAGATTCAAAATATTTGCCAATACTTTATGAGAAAGATCCTGCATTCACGATAATTCTACTGTGGTATTACCCAATATAACTATCACAACATTTTCTTATGATTTAAGTAAAAATAAGCTTTTAGTACCGCTTTCACAGATCGATGAGTTTTAATCTAGCCTACAATCTTTAGGGCGACAGTACTGCATTTTTGTTATATCGCAGGAAAAAGTGTCTTTCCTATATCGTGCAGCCCTACAACAAACTACCTACTGGGAGTTAGCATCATGTTGGTTAGCGTCACAAATTTCCCTTCCTGTGATTTTTTTTATTTCACCATAAACTTGTAGAAACTCTCGCTCTGTCCTCTGTGGCCCACTTTGCCCCACTTCCTCCCCCCTTTCTCCCCCAATGTTGTCAACATCACTGTCAATGATTTCTGCGAGAGGCTCCGCCCACTTTTCTGTCACTCATCATTAATGTCTTCTTCTTTATATCATTGTGCTGCATCCCTTATGTCAAATTTCTCCCAGGAAAATCAGATCAGAGCTCCATACCCTCCCCCGACCCCAAACTACACCCCTCTGCTCTTTTACTCTCTTCTTCTGCCCCCCCCCCACCCTTATCCCAACCCCTGATCAATATAAGAAGACGTGCTGGTGGTGAAATCGTGATTTCAAAAGCTTTTGTTTGATTCCCCAACTTCCTTGTGGTGGGATTGTTATAGGAGACCCCCCTCTCTCTCTCTCTCTCTTTCTCCCTCCCGACTTTTTGTGGCCAGGCTAATGAAGTGGCCCCCCCCCCCCCTCCTTCTCCCAAAATGATCTTATATTGAGTGCATGTCAATTGTTCTTCTTTACATCCTATAATGCCTTGATTCCTTTCGGCCGACATTGTTCCTGACAGAATCCTGAGCGTGAACGCCAGCATCGACACGATCGGAGACATTCTGCTGAAAATCATCCCTACTCTAGAGGAGGTAAGTCAACGAGTTTAAGAGGCGCTATTCTGCTATTTTGGGGGTTTTCCCTTTCCTTGTAGTATAGGTCTTTGTGCATGTAAATGGTCTGCAAAGGCTAAAATCCCAAAGTTCTTGAACATGGTGACAGTATGTTACAATCGCGCTCCTATTGGCTAGCTCTCCAACACATTGTACATGATAGGCTAAGGGGCGGGACATCTCTAAGCGGTTGACCAATCACAACAGAGCCGGCCAGCTAACCAATCAGAGCAGACTGGGCTCTGGTTTCAGACGGAGGGTGAAAAGAGGTGCTGCAGCACAGGCAGTATGAGAACAATAAAGAGCTTTTTGAACATTAAAGCATGGAGACATGTCCCAGTAGAGACACTACATACTGATATACACCTGAACATCAGCAGGAGAGGACTCTTTAAAGTAGAGACACTACATACTGATATACACCTGAACATCAGCAGGAGAGGACTCTTTAAAGTAGAGACACTACATACTGATATACACCTGAACATCAGCAGGAGATGACTCTTTAAAGTAGAGACACTACATACTGATATACACCTGGACATCAGCAGGAGAGGACTCTTTAAAGTAGAGACACTACATACTGATATACACCTGAACATCAGCAGGAGAGGACTCTTTAAAGTAGAGACACTACATACTGATATACACCTGAACATCAGCAGGAGATGACTCTTTAAAGTAGAGACACTACATACTGATATACACCTGGACATCAACAGGAGAGGACTCTTTAAAGTAGAGACACTACATACTGATATACACCTGGACATCAACAGGAGAGGACTCTTTAAAGTAGAGACACTACATACTGATATACACCTGAACATCAGCAGGAGAGGACTCTTTAAAGTAGAGACACTACATACTGATATTCACCTGAACATGAGCAGGAGAGGACTCTTTAAAGTAGAGACACTACATACTGATATAAACCTGACATTAGCAGAATATGACCCCTTTAATAGAAATTGGGAGTGGCCAATATTTCGTATTTAAGGGTTGGAAAGAGTGTCGGGCTCTACGGACCGCTCTGATGTATCTTTGTGTTTTTTGTTTTTTTAGTACCAGCATTACAGTGGGACAGATTTTGACTCGGAGCTTCGCCTGCTGATCCACCAGAGCCTGGCGGGGGGATCATCGGGGTGAAAGGAGCCAAGATTAAGGAGCTAAGAGAGGTAGGACAGAGGCCAGATTAACAGGAGATTAATTGTTAAAATAATCGAGTTTGTTTGTAACAATGACGTTAAATACATGTATGAAAAAACTACTTTTTACCTGGCATTATTAGTTAGTTCAGTATGGAGGACTGAAGCTGCCAAAACAATAAATAAATGCAATAATGCAAAAAAAAATATGCTTTGTAATAAAACAAAAATGTAAACTAAATATAATTAATTCATAAATAATTAAATACGGAAATGTTTGTCAGGCACATTTCATGTATGCATGTTTTAGTGTCATTATTTATTTAATGGCAGCATTATCCCTCCATAGATTAGTAGCAGAGTTATCAAAGTGGATTTAATTGGTTTAATATGTTCCTGTTTCCTGCCCAGAACACCCAGACCACCATCAAGCTGTTCCAGGAATGCTGTCCTCACTCCACCGACAGAGTGGTTTTGGTCGGAGGGAAACCAGAGCGAGTCGTCGAGTGTATAAAAGTTATCCTGGAGCTGGTTGCCGAGGTCAGTGTTAATTTACTTTATCACATGGCTTCAGATGTGGGAAGTAGTGGAGTACAAATACTTTGTTACTTTACTTAAGTACATGTTTCTGGTATCAGTACTTTACTCCACTACTTATTCTTCTGACAACTTTCTACTTCTTACATTTTGAACCCAAATACCTGTACTTTCTACTTCTTACATTTTGAACCCAAATACCTGAACTTTCTACTTCTTCCATGTTCCAAACAGGCTGGTTCCTTTAGTCTGAATGTGTGGTTGGTGGCGTGATCATTATTATTTAGAGTCATTGCGTGCCTATTGATTTGAACACGATCCGTGTATCCATCATTTCCTGGTCTTCTCTAAAGAAGAGGGACCAATGAAAACGTTGTCATGTTGCCGTTGTTCAGCATGGAAACATTCATTAGCTAACAATGACATTATTGTTCTATTAATATAAAGGGAGGTCAGGTACTCTTTAAAGCAGCTGCTAGTTATGGGTACTTTTTACTTCAGTACATTTCAGAGCCCTCTTTACTTTTACTTGAGTTAAGAAGTTTAGTCAGTACTTCTACTTTTACCAGAGTATTTTTAAACACGAGTATCTGTACTTCTACTTGAGTAAAGGATGTGTGTACTTTTGCCATCTCTGCATGGCTTAGTCGAATACTCGATTCTGATTGGTCAATTCGGACATTTCAGAGGTCAATATGACAACAGCACAGACTGCTGTTTTTCACAGTTTTTACTCGTTATATAATTACATTTTATAAAGACAACTTTAAATATCATAAAGTAAATGTTAAACAAGCAATCTTTTTTTAGTTTTTTACAGCTTTTTTAATTAAATTTCCAGAAATAAATGTTGTGAAATAATCAAATCAAATAAATAATGAACAAATAAATACAAGTTAGATAGATATATATAGTTTTTAATAATTTCCTTTTACCTTTTTATTCCACAGGCGCCTATCAAAGGCCGAGCGCAGCCTTACGACCCGAACTTCTACAACGAGACGTACGACTACGGTGGCTTCACCGTTGTTTTCGAGGAGCGAGGCAGGCGACCAATCGGAGGGGGGGGTTTCCCCATGAGGGTTCGAGGGGCTTCGATCACATGCCTCCCCCTCCAGAGGCAGCAGGCCGATGCCCCCCCCTCCAGACGGGACTATGATGACATCAGCCCGCGACGGGGTCCTCCTCCTCCTCCATTGAACAGAGGAGGAGAAGAGGAGGGAGCCGAGCGAGAAATCTGCCTCTTCCTCCTCCACCGCTGCCAAGAGGAGGGTGAGGAGAGGCACTTTAAAGTCAAAAAGGGTTTAAAAAGAATGGATAAAATACAGTAAAAACTATGAAATACCATAAAATGTCGGACTCAAGAGGACAGACGATGGACATCTAAGCTCTCTGTCTATGGGCTTTATTTAAAAGGAAGGTCTTCAGAATCAGAGACGGTTTAAACGTCCCTCAGTGGGGAACATGTACAATACATTTGTAAAAAAGGGGAGGAGCGTTGTACCGAAGGATTTAGTCCTGGTGTGTTTTTAGAAACCAGTCACATAATTAGTGTGGTAAGACATAATGGGAACAAACAGTTCCCAAGCATGGATTACTGTGGTGTGGTTAGAAGTATTAAAGGTCACATATCATGCTATTTTTAGGCAATAGCATCGGTCTCAGATATATAAAAATATATAAAAAACATGTCTATGAAGTGTTTTGCTCAAAATACCAAACAGATCACCCATTCTAGCCATGCCTCATACCCCTCTATTTCACTTCCTGTTTCAAAAGTGCTTAAATAAAAATAAAAAGGAGGGGTCTGAGCTCATGCGGGACCCGGCAGCTACTGTCTAAACTAAATACTGCCGTGATGAAACGCCATATCATGGATTATCAAGGATTCTTTCTGAAACAGTATGGAGCTCAAAGGCTTTCTCTCTTGCCGGTTATACCACAAGGTGAGTTCCTTTTTATTTCCTGCTTCTTCACACATGCTCTCCAGTACAGGTTAGCTCTGAGTGTTAGCGATGCTAATGTAAACACGACCATATTACGTCCAAAACAGTCAGGCATTGTTTCTGATAGCAACGTTTCTGATAGGGCCGTGGGTCCACATTTCAGATATTACGTCATATCGGACGCAAATCTGGATCAGCTCCGTTGTCCCTCCCCCGTTTTTAGAGATTTGGGTACGGAGGAAAAGAGAGAGGGTTTTATTTTCTGACGCTGCGTGAGTTCCCTGACACACCGGGGACACATGTTTATGTATAAAAGACATCAAAAAGTGCATTTTGCATGACAGGTCCCCTTTAAATAAAAAAACAACAAAAAGGGAATTAATCAAATATGAATAAAATAACAACAAATAAATGTTTTAATGTATTAATAATGTTCTCAATAACCTGCTTATTTATTATAATTTATTTATACATGTCTATTTTTTGTTAATTCAATTCAAAAGTATATTTTGAATGGGTCAATTGTAACGGCAGCTTTAGTCCTCCATAGATTAGGAACCGTAGGAAGTTTGTATTTTAGGTTTCCAACATTTTCCCTGTCCTTGTTTCCAGGGGGGACAGATTCTCTCACGGCAGTTATCACGGCGGCATGGACGACAGACAGAGGTGAGGACAGGGCAGGATTATCTATAACTCATGATTTGATAGAGATATTATATTATATACATTTATAAAATACAGAGGTAAAAAACACCAACAATTCAGTTCTGAACTGATCACAGGTCATCACATGGTCTGCATGCCCCTTCCTGCAATTAGTATTATACCTACACAAATCAGTGTGAAATGAAATGTAAATAAATTGGTATAAAACATGTATTTGTTTGATGTATAAATGCATTTATATAATATAATTATATGTGTGTTTAGTGACAGAAGAGGCCGAGGAGGAGACCGTTACGACAGCATGGTGAGTGTGTGTGTGTGAATGTGTGTGTCTTCATATTATGTGTGTGTGTGTGTAGCATGTCTTTTATTGTGAAATATGTTTCAGACGAGGTGATTGGGATTCCTCTTTATGAGTGTACACACACACACACACACAGGCATGGTCACTGCTGCTCCCCCCCCCCTCTGTGTGTGTGTGCGCACACTGATCCGGGGCCTGTTGTTGCCTGGCAACAGTTGTCTCCGTGGTTACCGCGGAGCAGCTGAGTACGTAGTCCGGAGATCCACCGGCGCTAGCACAAATGAACTTGAGCTGAAAATAAAAAAACCTGAACAGGCGTCCTTTAGGTCTGAACTGAGAGAACATATACATAAGAAAATGTTTAAAGTATTTCTAAAAATGTAGGGAAAAATATGGCGGGATTCAGAACTGCATTTATTGAATTTATAGGATCAAATAATTACAATGTAATACGATATTTTGTACACAGCTAATGCTAACACCAGCACTATCAAAATGTCCTCTTATTACGCCGTCCTTTAAACTGTTTCCTGTTTATCTTTTTTCCTTTCCATCGATCGTGACACGCAGGGTGGAGGAGGATATGGTGAGTGACATTTATTATTTAATCAAAGTCATGTCATTGTTTTAATTGTGGTAATAATTAGTTTTAGACATGTTGCGTAATGTCCACTTCATCAGGGACACTTGTACAATGATCTTTCTTTAATGCAGAGTTTCCTAATTGTTTTTCAGACAAGGAACACTCAGAAGGTAGAAGACATACTGGGGACCCCCTAACGATCATATATACACAACGAGAGAAATAGGAACATCTTACGGGTTTTAAATTCAATTGCCCCCCCAACATCAAATCACCGATATCAATTCAATTGGCTAAAAGTAGTAATGCAATATATTAACATTTCAAATTCAGAGAAAAGGGATCATTATAAGTTGATTTCAGAAAATAAACTCACACGCACACACACACACACAGCACATACATACACGCACACACACATACACATGCACGCACACACACACACACACACAGCATGCATACGTAGGCTAAATAAAACACAGATTCTGATTATCATAATAAAAACACTTTTTTATTCAAATCAGCTTATATTATACTTTAACATTTAGAAAAAAAAAACTAAATGCTGTAAATGTAATATATCATGGTACTTTACACGCACGCACGCACGCGCGCGCGCGTATCCAGAAAGGAGGGCGTTTTTGGTGCATGTTGAGGGTCAATAAAACACAGTTTCGCATTTTCATTTAAAAATAATAAACACAACATTATTAACTATTTTAGATTTTAAAATGATTTTAAATACATCATAATAATTTAGATAAATGTAATCTCTCCCTGGGGGTCCCTGTGCCTCACTTTCCTTATTCTTTAGAGCACATAGAGGGAGGAACGGTTCACTTTAGGTGTTTTCCATCACTTTTCCTCCTCTTCCTCCCGTGGTGTTTTTACATTTCTCACTCTCTTGTTTCCTCTCCTAAAGACAACAACTCCTCCTGGGAGCACTTCCAGTCTGGTGAGTGGGGATGGATTACGTGTTTTACGAATACATGTCTCTTCTCTCTTGAACCCTCACCTAAAGGGCTTCTTGTTGCATGCTTTAGTCAAAGATAGAACCACCTGAAATGTTCTTTATCTCCTGATTTCAGGCGGCAGAGGATCGTACAGCGACATCGGAGGCCCAGTCACACAACACAAGTCACCATCCCAAAAGATGTGAGTGTCCATGCTTCAAAAAACTTAATTTAGTTCAAATATGGAGTTAAAAAACACCAAAATCGATATGCTGTTACCAAAATATCCAATCAACAGATTAGCAGTCAGTCTAAAGCACTTCCTGTTTGTAAAAAGTCAGTGTAAGCATGAAACATTGATTATTTTATCCTCAATCCGAGCCAGATAAACACATCTACTGGTGTAGTATGGACCCTTCACACGGATGAATAAAGATGTCGTTACTAGAGTTGGGTACCGAAATCAGGAACCGAAAAGAACTGGAACCGAAAAGCAGAACCAGGAATATATATATATATTGGGCAAGAAAATCTACAAGAGATTGTACAGTGCAATCAGAGAGATACAGGGTGTTTCTCAATGTCGAGGACGCTTGCTTGGTAGCACATGTCTTCCGAGTCACTTGCTTCAGAAGCGAGGCAAGAATCCTTCCTGGCATTCGGAAAACGAAGAGTGGAACAGGGAGCAAGTGTGCAGGTGTGCGTCATATGAGAGGCCCCGCCTTACATTTTCCGCCACAGGTTTGGGGAAATTGGTCCGTGCGCAAAGCATTGGGGATTTTAAGACCGCGGAGTCTACACATGTGCAGCCTCGAAATTTCTCGCTACGAAGGACGCCGGGCTCGGTAGAATTCCAAGTATGCTGGACATTGGAACAGTCCTTCGGCGGCACTCGATGATGTAGCATGCTTGAAATAGTGGCTCTGGAGGAGCCTTCCTCGACATTGAGAAACACCCACTGTCTGTCCACGTTTTAGAAATCAAGAACCGAAAAGAACTGGAACCGAAAAGCAGAACCAGGAAATATATAACTGGATATATATATTTTTTTACATACATTTGTTATTCCTTTTAAAATGTAACAAACACAGACAATAATAAATCGTAACACATTTAAATATGAAATAAAAAAATATAATATACAAATTAGTTTTTGCTTTGATAAATAAAAATGTATTTTCTTGTTAAGTTGTGTTCTATTAATATTTTGTCATTTAAACGCACAATTATGAAAATGACGACTTTATTTACATCAGGGGGTCAAACTCAAATACACAGTGGGCCGAAATAAAAAAATGGGTACTAGTCGAGGGCCGGACTGGTTCAATGTTTATTGCAGAACTTATTGAAATGAACTTATTGCACATATTAAACCTGGAACTAACAAAGCTTAAATATTGCCTATAAAAACAACATTAAACATTAAATAATCAGTTGCATTCATTTCTTATGGCTCTATCTGCAGCTTTTCCAGAGTCATTTCTTATGATTACATTTCTCCACAGGCCAACAACAGCTTCAAAAAAACTATTTCCCTCAAAGAGAAAACCAAACATGTCCTGTTGTCTCAAGAAACAAAGTGCAGAAGGAAACATCCATTAAACTCAGTGTGCTGCTCTGTGATGCTAGTTCAAGCAGATACTTGGCATCTCATCTTGGGTGCAAGCTCATCAATGTTTGGGCTCAGGCTCTGAGCTGAGGAGACCCTCAGGATGGAGTGAAGGTGTGCGTGTAATATACCGGCGGGCCAGATCTAATAGTAATTAGAAATTATCCTGCGGGCCGAAATTAAATCCACCAAGGGCCTGATTTGGCCCCCGGGCCGTGAGTTTGACACATGTGATTTATACGTTACAAACCACACATTTTGCTGTCAATAAAGACCTTAAGACACGTTTCACTGCTGATCTAACCCTCCTTTGCTCCCCAGCTGGCGGGCTCCATCATCGGGAAGGGGGGCCAGAGGATCAAACAGATCCGCCACGAGTCCGGAGCCTCCATCAAGATTGATGAGCCACTAGAGGGCTCCGAGGACCGAATCATCACCATCACGGGCACACAGGACCAGATCCAGAACGCCCAGTACCTGCTGCAGAACAGGCACGTTCTCCAGTGACCCCCCCCTCCCCTCCCCCCCCCAACCCACAAAGAGCTGCTATCTGTGGGTCTGCTCTGCATGGAAGTAAACATGGGTTTTGTTGCTGTTTTTAAGATAGTTAATTTGCTTTATTGAGTGTCTGCAGTCGGGTAAAACACACACAAAGAAATACATCAAACATATTATGACCCTGCTGTCCTTCTGAAGGAGAACGCTGCAGGTGAAGGAAGTACAAAATATAGATATCTCCTTAAATCTTCCCCAGATCGTTAGTATAATAAAGGCAATCACTGTTCCTATTGAGGTTTCTAAAATGTTGTATTTGCAAGATAGACATTATGTATTAAAATCTGTGCTAATTTGGATTTGTTAGGTTAAATGTTCTTGTTTCATTTTCAGTTTTGATAATCTGTTTGTATTTTGAGGAATAAAAAATGCTCCATAAATCAGGCTCTGTTTTGAAATGTGAAGAAAGTACTCTTTGAAATGTTTAATTAACAAATATAACAATTAAACTTCCCCTGTTGGTCATTAGAACAATCCTTTTTTACATTATAAGCGTTCTTAAATGTTATGTTTTCATTTGCTAATGATGCATTCATGTATTCAATCCGTGCATGGATTTCTGGAATCGGATATTTGCCATTTTCAAAATTCTTTATTATTAAGATTTTATATTCTTCTGCTGCTTCTGGGAATAATATGGACATATATACTTATTATATATAGAATTGTCAACCTTTTTTATAAACAAAACAATGGAGAAAGTCATTATTCCACAACACAAACAATCATAAGCTTCAGCCTTATCTGAAATCAGTGTGTAACTTTTGGACGTCATGCAAAGAGCCTTTAAGAAAGAAATAGATCAGTATGTTGACTTTCAGACACACTTCCTCCCTCCTTCGCTCTACATGTCTAAGCAGTCATGAATCTTTTCTATTTATTGGCATGCTTTTTAAAATAAATGCTATCATTCCACAATAAAAATGTGTGTGTGAAGCATCCGATCTCACGTTCCTCTTCCAATAAATATTCCTAATGTTGTCCTACTTTCATGTGTTTCTGGTTTCAGTGTGAGGCAGTACTCTGGTCGCTTCTTCTAGAAAAAGGAGAGCGATAAAGAAGAAGAGTGAAGCCATGCCGCCATACTGTTTCCTCCTCTTCCTCCTCAGAGCCGACATTCCCCTGCTTCTCCTCCCCTTTTCTTTCTCACAAAACACAACGATTTTCATTTGAATCTCAAATCTGTCGGACAGATTCTCGTGGAGTGAACTCATCTGTGTTTTTCTGCTTTATTTCAGTGCAGCATGCAGAATGTAATCTCTTTGTAAAGACATTTTGTTTCTTCCCCTCCTCAAAACCTTTAAGCACACTTTCAAAATGAAGCTGCATGGTATCAGAATGGTGAAGTACCATTAAAAATAAACTTTGATTTTTACTCAATTTCAGCATACTTTTAAAGTGCTTTTTTGTAAGAGGGGGCTTTATTGAAGTAGTTTGACATTTCCTTCTTGCAAGAGCTTGGTTGGTTCTTATGTGTGTATGAAAATAAATCCTACTTAAAGAGGCCCTATTTTGGTTTTGGGGTTTTCCCAAATAGATGTCCTACTTTTGCTTTAAGTTGGGATAAATGTGCCAGTGTGATGAAGCAAAATAGAAGCTGTATAAAGTGTGTGTATATATTTACATGAAGTAAACATTAGTGTCATGAGTGCTGACGTTAAATAGGCCCTACTTTCTTGGAAGGAGATTGCGCCATAAAGCAGGTTAGGTCATCTTTTTTTAAATGTCTTTTCTGCCGCTCATGACTGGCTGTGATTCAACCTTATCATCTGATCTGTTTGATCCATGAGTGTGTTTAATTTTGAAGCATTTTTAAAGTGTGTTTCGGAGCATACAGAGTCCATGTTGGTTGTCCTGTTACCTCCTGCAGGAGTTTAGTAAATAAAGTCTGTCACAGTTCTGCAGAGTGGCTCTACTTTCTGCTCAGAGGTGTAAAGTAACTAACATTTACTCAAGTACTGTATTTAAGTACGATTTAGAGGTACTTGTACTTTACTTGATACTTATAATTGTATGCTACTGTGTACTTCTACTCCACTACAGTTCAGAGGTAAATGGTGTACTTGTACTCCACTACATGTATTTAATACCTTTAGTTACTTTACAGATCTGGATGAATGATGTGAAATATAATCAAGTGTTGAATCAGACTTTAGTTCCACCTGGAGTAAATCCACAAGCTACCCTGCAGTATACAAAGTCATTCAAACTAGCTGCACCTTTACCAGCTTTGAGAACACTTTATGATCAATCATTATAAAACATATCACATATATTATTCTGAAATGGACCAATCTGCACAATGACTACTTTTACTGTCGCTACTTTACTAGATTTTGATGATAATACTTTTCTACTTTTACTTGAGTAACATTTTGAATGCAGGACTTTAACTGTAACAGAGTATTCCTACACTCTGGTACTTCTACTTTTACTCAAGTACAAGATCTGAGTACTTCTACTTTACTGAAGTACAAAATCTGAGTACTTCTACTTTGACTTAAGTACAAAATCTGAGTACTTCTACTTTGACTTAAGTACCAGATCTGAGTACTTTTACACAAGTACCAGATCTGAGTACTTCTCCTCTGTGTCTTCATAAGAAATCTGCCTGGTTGTAATTTGGTTTCCGGTGAGTTGTGTCAGCCTGTCCAATGCATCCGCAGTCTAACACCGGAAATTAGTTCCCATAATGTAATAGTGCAGCTCCCACACGGCTTCCCATCAGATCAGCCCTCTGTCAGTCACATGGTGCTCTGTTGTTTCTGTTTTTTCACACAGGATAGAGGACGGCAAACTGCACGCTAAAGGAAGATCACTCCTAGATTTATCTCCGTACACTGAAAAACAACGGTTTCATCTTTTCTGACTCTGGAAACGGGCTTTTAGCGCATGTTCACGTTGTTTTGCAGCGCTATGAAGTGAAACTCCGCCATATTCACCGCACCACGCCCGGAGAACAGCCTCTCAGCTTCTTAAGTTGTTTGCACAAACTTTACTTCCTCATCACAAGAGAGAAACAAGGTAACACTAACATCCTTTTAGTCTTAATCGCTTCCTGAGATGTTCTTAAAGCTTGTTTCCAGATAGATCTGCAGTTTTTACGCACAGCCGCTGGTGGAGGGTTAATGGGAATGTGGGGACTTTGGGGTGTTTAATTTCTTTGTAACCGACATTGTGTGAGTGTGTGTGCCCGGGAAGGTGCAATTTTTCCTCGGTAGAGATGACTCTGAGCTCCGTGGGGGCCTGCTGCCTCAGCCCGGAGGCCAAAGAGGCGAGGCGGATCAACGACGAGATCGAGAGGCAGCTGCGCCGGGACGAGAGGGACTCCAGGCGGGAGTACAAGCTGCTGCTGCTCGGTGAGGACCGGGGGACGGGTTTATCAAGTACTTTTATTATAGTGCGAAAATAAGTTTACAGATACTCTAATTAAGTAGAAATGCATGGTCTTATAAAGTACTGAGATGTTTTGCTTAAGGAAATGTAGCAATACTACCTGTTAGAAGTAAAAGTCCTGCATTCAAAATGTTACTTTACTAAAAGTACTCAGATCTAGTACTTGAGTAAAAGTAGAAGTACTCAGGTCTTGTACTTGAGTAAAAGTAGAAGTACTCAGGTCTTGTACTTGAGTAAAAGCAGAAGTACTCAGATCTTGTACTTGAGTAAAAGTAGAAGTACCAGAGTGTAGGAATAATTATAAAACATGATATGTTTTATAATTATTGATCATTAAAGTGTTATCAAAGCTCAAAACTGTACACCTCTGCTATGGTCTTACAAGTAAAAGCCTCTGAAACCAGAGCCCAGTCCGCTCTGATTGGTTAGCTGATTGGTCAACTGCTTAGAGATGTCCCGCCTCCTTAGCCTATCATGTACAATGTGTTGGAGCGCTAGCCAATAGAAGTGGGAGTGTTACACAGTGATGTCACCATCTTCCGGAAGTAAACAAAGGAGTCCAATGGAGGCCTTTCAGCATTGCTAGCTTGTTAGCATGCTGTGTTAGCATTTAGCATAAATTAACCACAAACTACAGAGGGATTCTTGTATATGGCATACATTTATTGCTGTGTTTTTATTTTCCCATTGTTGTCAGTATGAAGAGGAATACAGAATATCAGCAGCCTGAGTGTGAAGATGTTTAACGTCTCACGTCTGGGTTTCATCTTATTTTAGCGCCCTGTGGGTCTGTTTTTATTCTTTCACTCAAGTTTTGTAAACAACATTCTTTACTCATCCCACCAGTGCTGCCAGTAAAATGCTAATGACAACAATGTGCAGCATTTCCTTCTGTAGCTGACCTCGTTACAATGAAATCATTTACTGGCAAAAGTTAGAAACACTGAGTAAAATCATGAGCGTATCTTTAAATCCATAAACAATACTGGACAGTTTTAAGGATACATGATTTATTGAAATATATGATATGGAGCACGGGGTTAAAATGTAAGAATGGTGATAGGCGTGTGGTGATAGGCGTGTGAAGAAGCTACACATTGGACTTTTGACCCTAAAGGAGTGGTGATTCATTCAGTATTAGTAAATCATTTCAGAAAGAAAAATATCCACCACATCTTAAAGATACTCACAGTGTTGATGCATCTTCTGTCAAGTAACACAAATAAAATATGGCCCCCTAAAGATAATGAAGCTAGCATACATTTATCTACCCGTTGCTACCATGGATGTTTAATAAGAACTGGATACAGCGTGGGAGGCGGGGTCTCGTTCTCGCTCTCGTGTGGATTTTTAGGTTGAATATCTTTACTTTGTTGGCTACTTTCTACTAAAGGAGGCACATTTTTGTTAATATGTTACCTCTTATTTTGGCAGATTGCCGATGTTTGCACATATCTTTTTCCACCAAGAACATTAAGTGTCTCCTGTAGTGGAATTAAAATATGATTATGCCTGTTATTGTGATTTGCCACTTGGAGATGATTTCATAAAAGCCCAAAATCATCCTGCATGCTAAGAAATATAACACTTTTAATCCACTGCTTTTATCTGACAGCAGTAATTCAGTCAGACAACTCACGTGTTTCTTAATATGTTTATTAGAAGCAGCATATAGTTTGAGTTTGGCGTCTAGGCTCGGGCCACATCACTCCACAGATTTACAAAGAACATTGAGTGATGATTAGATAACTATCCCCCGAGCCTACAGGTGGAAGCTGGGGTGGTGGGGGGACAGGCGAGCAGCAGCAACGTGAACGCAGCAGCAGGAACATGAACGCAGCAATAGCAAGTGAACACAGCAGTGGGAGCAGCAGCATGAGCGAGGCAGCAGGAACATGAACGCAGCAGCAGGAACATGAACGCAGCAATAGCACGTGAACACACCATTGGGAGCAGCAGCATGAGCGAGGCAGAGGCAGGAAGACCTGGCAGCTTAAATAGAGCGGCATGTTTAGGAGAATGTGTTTGGTTGGTTGTAAGAGGGACGAGGTGCGTCACGTGTTAATGTGTCATTGGCGCTCGAGTTGACTGCCTGAACTAGCTCGCAGACTTCGCCCCATTTACCAGTTACTTAGAAGATGGAGATTTTTACAAACTAACTGATCCATGACATGACGCATGATGCTCTGATCTTCAGTAGTAGTGGTACCATCATTTAGAAATGCTTTGTTACAAGTAAAAGCCCTTATAGTATTATTCTGCACAACGGTCCAGTTGCACGTCCAGTTCAGAATATATATATTTTGTAATGAATTATTTATGCATTAATGTGTTCATCACTTTAATGCTGCAGCTGCAAATGTCTATTCAGTGATAACCTGCTACACAACCTGCTGTTATTAAAGCTTCATTAAAACAATGTACAGGGGCCCTATTATGCTTTCTGGGGGTTTTCCTTCCCTGTAGTGTGTTGTTGTGTGCATCCTAGAAAGACAAGGTAAACTTAACTAATGTGCATTTTAAAAAAGAGGAATAGTTTTGGCGAAAACTAAAAGGTACCGTGGGGTCAGATTGGAATTTTCCAAAGGGGGGTTTGTTTAGCATGAAACACTTGAAATAACTAAAGGATAAGTTAACAAAGAAAGTAGAAAGAAAGTGAGGTCATGGAAAACTATTTCTGCTAAAAGGTTAGCAATGATTGAGAGTCAGAGCTAAACATTTCAGATGTGTGTATCTCACACTGACTGCACTGTCACTTTTATTCATGTACATTTTGTTATACATGTTTTTTATCTTTGCTTTTAAATGAGTCTTTTTAAAGCCATTTTATAATATGTTTCTAATGTCTTTCATTTTTGTAAAGCACTTTGAATTGCTTGTGTTGAAAGTTGCTATATGAATAAACTTGCCTTGCCTTGCATGTAAATGGTCTGCAGAGGCTAAAATCCCTGTGTTTCTGGTGTGTGTGTGTAGGGACTGGTGAGAGTGGGAAGAGCACCTTCATAAAGCAGATGAGGATCATCCACGGCCGGGGCTACAGTGATGAGGACAAGAGAGGGTTCTCCAGGCTGGTTCACCAGAACATCTTCACTGCCATGCAGGCCATGGTCCAGGCTATGGAGGCCCTGCAGATCCCCTACACACACACATGCAACCAGGTAACACACACACACACACACACACACACACACCCCCAACCAGGCAACACACACGCACAACCAGGTACTACACACACACACACACACACACACACACACACACACACAACCAGGTACACACACACAACCAGGTACTACTAGGGATTACTACAATAGAAAATAAAAAGAAAGACAAATAAGTACATGGCTATTAATGAGTAGCAGCAATTTCAAATATATTACAGTGTTGAGACAGTTATCAAACACATATTTATATTTTCATATAGAGGTGAGGGCAAAGTGAAAACTCATTCTTATCTCTTTTTGTTGTTGATGCACACACTGTCCAAGAGCAGCATGCTTCACTGTCTCTCTCTCTCACTCTCTCTCTCTCTCGCACGCCACGCACGCACGCACGCACACCACGCACGCACGCACGCACGCACGCACGCACGCACGCACGCTCACGCCCAGCCTGCAGTGTATCAGGCTGAAGCACTTCTGGTAAACAGCGTCTCTGTTTAGTTTTGCAATCCTGTCTCCTTGCACTGTGTTTTGGTGAGAGCACACACTGTGACTCTGAGGCGTGTGAGGACAGGTAACGAGACACAGAAGAAGAAGAAATTCCATTAATCATCGAGTGATTCACCGGAATCCCAACCGCAAAGAATCATTAATCCCATAAATCTTAGTTAGAGAGTTTCCAGGTAAGGAGTAAGAAGAGTCCACTTCCTTTGAACTGAGGGGGGTCATGTCTGAGTCAGCATGTGTTTCCCCTACCATTGCAATTATTTATTTATTTATTTAAACCTGCACACAAAGGAAAAGGGCATTTGAGGGTATAGCTTCCCACAGAAATGATGCGTTTCTTGTATTTTGACATGTATATCTGGTATATCTGTTTCTCTTTTTGTTCCTTTTGCCTTTCATTTGTATCTGGCGTCACGATTAAAGGAAGTATATACGTTGTTAATCAGATATAAACTAGATCAATGGGGTAAACTGGATAGATTTTGAATTCCAAGAAGACACAAGACATCACTTTGTAAAGTTAGGAACACAAAGCAGCCTTTGTGTTTTCCTTTCAGCTGCATGTGTCTGTGAATGCACAGGAAGGGGGAAAGGGGACTCTTATATCATGACTAATCTTCCAGTTAAGTTTGAGTGAACTTTATTTACTATATGATGCATGGAGGATGTTGTTGTTTGGGAATAAACAGCGAACCAATCACAGTCATTCTTTGATTTATCAACCAACCACATCAGAGTTAGGCCCCGGCCACACGAGGACGATAACGCAAACGGACCGCAATCGTTATCAAAAAAGTCTTCCGTCCACACGCAACAGGGACCAGAAACGTGTCCGTTCACACGAGACCGCTCGAAAGCGCTGGAGACGCTGTAGTACCTATGCCAGGCCTGTAAGTGGCGCTGTACTCCTGCCACAAAAGCAGCGAAGAAGACTTCCCGCGCATGGTTGCCATGGTTGCCCTTCTGTTTATTCCCCCACTGTGGACGCTCTGGCTCTTTTTCTCCCTCCCCGAGGCGACGTGTGCTCCTGCTGTAAATCTCTCCCACCAGCAGATGACAAACACCCACCTCTCCGCCTCTTCCAAGGGACGAGGGACCGTGCTGCAGAGTTTCAGTTAGATTTTATTTCGCCGGTCAACATGTCCGTTAAAGTTTAAATCTTCCGGACAAAATTAGAAAAGTGCCGGTCAGAGGTCTTTGTTATTTATTGAGCCTCTCTTTCCTCCCCCTCTCCTGACAGCCCAGCAGCTGATCTCTGAGCAGGAGAGGTGGGGAGAGGCGGGGCTACTGCTTCAACGTTATCAGGAAATGATCGTATAGGCGTAAACACGGAGCCGTTTGGCCCCCCAGAGCGTTCGTTCGCAGATCTACCCACCTTGGGACCCGTTATCGTTATCGTTTTCTGCGTCTCCATGTCGGCCTCGTGTGGCCGAACCGTCCATTGATAGTGAACTGTAGCAGATACGACCGTTATCGTCCTGTGTGGCCGAACCGTCTATCTGATAGTGAACTGTAGCAGATACGACCGTTATCGTCCTCGGTGGCCGAACCGTCCATCTGATAGAGAACTGTAGCAGATACGACCGTTATCGTCCTCGTGTGGCCGAACCGTCATCTGATAGTGAACTGTAGCAGATACGACCGTTATCGTCCTCGTGTGGCCGAACCGTCTATCTGATAGTGAACTGTAGCAGATACGACCGCTATCGTCCTCGTGGCCGAACCGTCTATCTGATAGAGAACTGTAGCAGATACGACCGTTATCGTCCTCGTGTGGCCGAACCGTCTATCTGATAGTGAACTGTAGCAGATACGACCGTTATCGTCCTCGTGTGGCCGGGCCTTAGTTGTATGGAAGAGTTTTGGCTACAGATAGGAGGCTGTTGACAAAAAACTGGTTCTTTTTCTGGAGAAAACTCCTGTATCGTTTCATAATGTATGTTTTGCAGAAATAAACAAAGCATTAACTTTATTTCAATCAGGAGACTTTGTTTTGATTTAACGATATGTATTTATTGCCAAGAACACACAGATGAATGTAACAGTGTTTGGTGATTAGACCCCGTGGAGCAAAGGTATATTTTGGGAGGGGGAAACCGAGCATGATAGAAACTGGTGGTGGTGGAGGGTGAAGGGATTGATGGAGAACTGGTCTTGATTTGAGTTGACCCTGGATATGAAGAACAGGAAGTGGAAGGGGTGTGGGGGAGGAAGGTGGCGTCGAGTCACCTGAAATGACAGCTGTCAAGAGGGGAGAGAGGAGATTTAAAGATGTGACGATGCACTCTGATTGGCTAGTTTAGTTTATAGTGTCGTGGACAGTCCCCATTAATCAACTGTCACAAAGAACAGTAAATGGGGCAGCTTTAGCTAATTTACAATAAATATTAATATGTGAAAAACTGAGATAAGTAAGATATAAGAACCTATGTCAAATACTATATTCAAAGTGGAGAGCTGTGGAGGTTTTCCAAAACAAAACCAAAAGTCCTTTTCTGTATAATTGACTCTGAAAGTGTGGAGTCACTAATTGTAGTGTTTTGTTGTGTCGTTGTTCAGGCGAATGCCACTCTCGTGTGCGGGGTGGATGTGGAGCGAGTCACGACTCTTCCTCAGCCGTACGCTGACGCCATCAAGAGTCTGTGGAGCGACGCGGGGATTCAGGAGTGCTACAATCGCAAGAGGGAGTACCAGCTCTCTGACTCGGCCAGATAGTGAGTGAAGGAAAACTCTGAGACTTTACAGAAGAGTTTCCATTTGTTTAAGAGTGTTGACAAGAGGATTACAAGCTAGAAACACTGTTTACATTCTCACTTAGGGTGAAGTGGTGGAATATAAACTATATTTCACAATAAATATCATAAGTAAAACTCCTCAGACTTTACAGATTCAAGATTCAAGGCTTTTATTGTCATTTGTACAAAGCTACATGGCAATGAAATGATTCTGACCTGAGCTCCTCCAACTATGCTACCTACCTACCTACCTACCTACCTACCTACCTACCTACCTACCTACCTCCCTCCCTCCCTCCCTACCTACCTACCTACCTACCTACCTACCTACCTACCTACCTACCTACCTACCTACCTACCTACCTACCTACCTACCTACCTACCTACTACCTACCTACCTACCTACCTACCTACCTACCTACCTACCTACCTACCTACCTACCTACCTACCTACCTACCTACCTACCTACCTACCTACCTACCTACCTACCTACCTACCTACCTACCTACCTACCTACCTACCTACCTACCTACCTACCTACCTACCTACCTACCTACCTACCTACCTACCTACCTACCTACCTACCAACTATGAAATGCATTTAATCTGTACCATTATTTTCGCCTTTTTAAAATATCTGTGTTTATTATAACCAACCAGTTTCAAACCAATGCTACGACTGACTCATTTAGTCAGGCTAAGGTGTTTTTTTTAGCTACTCTCCCAGATGTAGTATTAGTAATACACATTTAAAATACTTTCTGTAGTGTCTGTGCCAATAGTCAAAGCTTCAATTTCCCATGATGTCTTATGCTTGTACTGTTTGTGATAAACCTGATTGATTGTCCTCGTCTGTCCGCAGCTATCTGGATGAAATGGACCGGATCAGCGACGCCTCTTATCTGCCGACTCAGCAGGATGTTCTGAGGGTCCGGGTGCCGACCACCGGGATCATCGAGTACCCCTTCGACCTGGAGGACGTGGTGTTCAGGTGAGGGATCGATGTCCTTGTTACCAGTAACTAACTACAACACTGACTTTGTCGATTTATCGTATCTTGATTTACTCAAAATGTAAAGCTGAATTCCTCCAAAAGAAATATGCAAAAACTAATAAAGTAATTAAATGTCATAAATTAATGATAATATTCAGGGGTTTTATTTCTAGAAAGATATAGAATGAGGTGATACTGTGGCGCTGATCTTGTATATAAGATTTATCAATTATCTCGAGAACATGATACGGACGCAAACAACAACGTGACGTCGGAGCTCCGTAAAAACAAAGCTGTCGTCTGACGCTCTGTTGGACACGATCTTCATGTTTTTGGAGTAATTACACAGTTTTTGACGAACAGAAATATTGATTTCTGGCATCACTTTAACATTTTACAGGGAAAATCTACATTTTGGTTTGAGGGCGCACGACACAATTGCCATGACATTTGGTTCCTCTCACGGTACGTCCACACGGCAGCGTGCGTTGAAGCTTGCCGGTGGGCGTGTCTGGTGCGCGACCAACAACCAATCACATGAATCTCCCGCCCCGGACACACAAGCACGCGGTTTGATTGTCTAGCGCTTGTACTGGCATATGATTTGATTGGCTGGCGCTTCCGTCGACGCTTGAAAAGTTGAACTTTTCTCAACTTTCGAAGCGACGCGACGGAACCACAATGCAGTTCGGCAAAGCGTGACGTCACCCCATTCAAAGTGAATGGGAAGCGTCTCCATTGAAGCACGCGACGCTGCCGTGTGGATGGGCCGTCAGGATGAATTTTAAAAATGTTAGTGATGAAAAACGGCAAAATAATGACATTACACAACATTATACCCCTGTTTGCAGCGTCATAGTGAACATTAGCATTAGCCTTTAGCTCACCCTGCTCAGTACAACCTGCTGACTCTCATCCTGTTTCTCCCTCTGAAGACTTAAGAGCCATTACATCGTGTTAGAGCACAGCTGGACCTTTAATAATTCATTATCAGAGTCTCGTTCTGCATCACATTTAGACAGTAGTTCATTAGCTCTGTCGAACCAGGACAAGTGTGGAAGATGGTTTTGTTTCTCTAACCCTTATATGAAATATATATATTTTTCTTTATAAGCAGCAGATTAGATTAGAAGTCAGTGTCTCTATCTTTATATTTTAATCTAATATGATGCAACTGTCACACATTTCCCCGTGTTTCTGTTCAGAAGATGTGGGAAAACCATAAGGGCTTACTGGATCAACACAGATGTGGCAGGACTCCACCTTTTTAATAAATATTTCTGTCTGGATCCTCAGAGAATGTGTTATTTGCTCCATCTGATAGATTTCCAACACCTTCTGAGTCCATACATTGTATGTTGGGGGGGGTCAGGTTTTAACCACTTAATAGAGTGGTGGAGGAATGAGTCCTAAAACCTGGAAGTGAGTCAGCATTTACCACTTCCGGTTCCCTCGTCTCAGTCAACGGGATTTCTCCATAGGATGTTGGAAAATAGCTGAAATAAGGTCTGTGGTCGACACACATTTAAGAGACAGATCATGTTTTGTTCTACGACATTAAATCCATCAGCAGTGACCCCACTGGAGATTTCTGAAGAGTTGACGTGTCTGAAAAACGATGGTTGTTACCAAGTGGCTGAATAGGACTACAGAAGTTGTGGAGGCCGTTGTACGTCATTACGCCGAACACGTAAACACTCCTCTAAGTTAGTTTGCCCTGTTCTGCTTGAAAGCAAGTACCTGCCTCCTGCAGACTGTTCAAACAAACGCTTCAACTTGTACAACTTAGAATCTGTATGTTTGAATATGGATCTTAAGTTGGCGTGACATTGAAGTCGTGCTGTTGAACTCGGCTGTAGTTCCTTTATAGCATAACGTTAGCATTTAGCTTCTGGACATTAGATTTATGATTCGAAAATGATAAAGTAGGGTAGACATGTGGAGATTATCCGGATGAACAAAACGTGGTTCGTTTTCCACAGACCTTATTTTTTACAATATTCCAAAATCCTATGGAGAAATCCCGTTGCTTTTTTGTCGAGGGAACCAGCAGCTTACTTCAGGGTGGGCCGACAAAAATACGTCATCACTGCACCGCTCTATAGTGATACATTTAATTGCTGCCGTAAGCAATATTTGTAGAAGATATTTCCTAGCTCTTCTGGTATAGAATATCTTGAATGTTTGATGGTTTATTGTGTGTGTGTGTGTGTGTGTGTGTGTGTGTGTGTGTGTGTGTGTGTGTGTGTGTGTGTGTGTGTGTGTGTGTGTGTGTGTGTGTGTTTGTGTGTGTGTGTGTGTGTGTGTGTGTGTGTGTGTGTGTGTGTGTGTGTGTGTGTGTGTGTGTGTGTGTGTGTGTGTGTGTGTGTGTGTGTGTGTGTGTGTGTGTGTGTGTGTGTGTGGTGTGTGTGTGTGTGTGTGTGTGTGTGTGTGTGTGTGTGTGTGTGTGTGTGTGTGTGTGTGTGTGTGTGTGTGTGTTGTGTGTGTGTGTGTGTGTGTGTGTGTGTGTGTGTGTGTGTGTGTGTGTGTGTGTGTGTGTGTGTGTGTGTGTGTGTGGTGTGTGTGTGTGTGTGTGTGTGTGTGTGTGTGTGTGTGTGTGTGTGTGTGTGTGTGTGTGTGTGTGTAGGATGGTGGATGTGGGGGGGCAGCGGTCGGAGAGGAGGAAGTGGATTCACTGTTTTGAGGAAGTGACGTCCATCATCTTCCTGGTGGCGCTCAGCGAGTACGACCAGGTGCTGGTGGAGTCCGTCAACGAGGTGAGAGCCTTATTACTAATATACAGCCGGGGAAATAATTAAGAAAAAATCAGTTTCTGTGGTTTCACTGTATTTGCCGATAACATGTCCTCCAAATTATAAGAACAAAAAAAAAATCTAATTTAGAGAATTTCATTTGATTCACAGAAAACCAGATTAATGGATTTATTTTTCTTTTTTTATCAATGGCACAATTTTTTGATATTATAATTTATTTATTTAGATTATATTCTTATTTTAATCTTATTTTTTTTTTCATTTTTTTAAAATTCATTTTATCTAATAATATACTTAAGAGTTTCATTTCCAAACGATGCTGTATAGAAGTAAACATAGAACAATTCCTGTGATTTCCCAGAGTGCTGCACTCATCTGATCTCTCTCAAATTCAAATTCAGCTTTATTGGCATGACCATAATGACATACAGTATTGCAGAAGCATTGAAGGAGTAATTACTATGACAACTATACATGGTTATAGTTAATGCTATGTGGTCTAATTACATCTGGGAAACATTGATGAACCTCTCATTCCATTTTCTTGTATATAGACTCTTCTTGCATTATTTCTATTTTATTTGTATTTACTTGAACACAAAAAACATTCTCTTGCACTATTTTATCTGTTTTATTTGTTCTTTATATATGTTGCACTGTTGGAGGAGCCTGTGACTTCAGTTTTTCATTGACATATCTACAGTATGTAGCTACTGTGCACATGACACTAAACTTGAATCTTGAATCTTGAACCTCTCCTCCACCCTCCTCTGCAGAATAATCCCTGTCCGCCTGCAGGGGGAGCTCTTGAGTCGCTCTGTTCTGCACCCCTCACTGATGACATTACACACACATTGAATTATCTCAATCAGTATTTTGTGCATGTGTTCAGTTGTTTTGTTGTGTGTTTGCTCGTAGAACCGCATGGAGGAGAGCATGGCGTTGTTCCGCACCATCATCAACTACAAGTGGTTCCACCGCTCCTCCGTCATGCTGTTCCTCAACAAGATCGACCTGCTGGAGGACAAGATCATGTACTCTCACCTGGTCGACTACTTCCCCGAGTACGACGGTAAGAGTATTTATATTTAGGTTTTAAACACAGTTTTTTAGCGTTTTAAAAAGAGGCAATAAGACATTCTTCCTTTTTTTTTTGATGTGTTTTAATGAAATTCCATTTTTAATTTTATTCACACATTTATTCATTATAAATAGAAGTATTGTCATTTCAGGATCTAACCACATATCATATAAATAGTCAACCTAGATTAACGGACATCTTTCATCACTTGCACTATTTTGTTATTTTATTTTATGTAGAAGAAATTCATAAAAGAAACTACACTGTGTTGTCGTCCTTGTATTTTAGGGAATGAGGCCTTGAAAAGTCCTTCAATTTGATATTTAAGGAGCTGTAGGAACCCTGGTATTTGTGAATCCTCCTCTAGTGATCTCACAACCTTAAAGGTCCCCTATTATACAGTTTTTCATCAATATATTACAGGTCTCAGATATATACAAAACATGTCTCTGAAGTGTTTGGCTCCAAACACCAAACAGATCATTGCAGCATCCCATAATCCCCTCTGTTTCAGCCCTGTTTCCAAAGTGCTGATTCTCTGTCTGTTACTTTAGATGAAAATAAGGAGCCCCTCCCCACGCCCCTCTGAGAGACATTTGGTTAAAAAGAACTCAATGGTGCTCTAGGAGGAGATTCAGGTGATAAGGTGGGGGGGGGGGGGGTTACCTTGGTTGCTGATTGGCTAATGGTTACTCAAGCCAAAACATCGTTATGACATCATAAAGTGGCCAAAATCTGATCAGCTCAATTTCAGACAGGTTTTTATAGAAATGGATCAGGACAAAAAGAGAGAGAATCTTTGTTCCTGAAACTTTCAGAGTCTCTTTACACAGAGGGGACACATGTTGATGTAGAAGAGACATGGAGAAGAGGGGACACATGTTGATGTAGAAGAGACATGAAGAAGAGGGGACACATGTTGATGTAGAAGAGACATGAAGAAGAGGGGACACATGCTGAAGTAGAAGAGACATGAAGAAGAGGGGACACATGCTGAAGTAGAAGAGACATGAAGAAGAGGGGACACATGCTGAAGTAGAAGAGACATGAAGAAGAGGGGACACATGCTGAAGTAGAAGAGACATGAAGAAGAGGGGACACATGCTGAAGTAGAAGAGACATGAAGAAGAGGGGACACATGTTGATGTAGAAGAGACATAAAAAGTGGATTTTGCATAATAGGTGACCTTTAAAACAGACCCATTCAAAGTGAAGACAATTAGTTTTTGTCAAGAAAAACCCGACCTTATTCTGACCCAACCTCTTTGTTGGAAATGAAATGTGGGCGCAATTGGATGATAAATAAATTAGGTGCACTGGTAGAACCGATGTAAAGAGTTGATGTGGGTTGTTCTCTGCCTGCTTTCTTCTAATGATGATGTATTTTTGTATTTTAAAGTTAGATAACATTAGCTTTCATCAGCTAATGGGCAAACCAGCTCATGTTACAGCATGCATTGTCGTCTGGAAGTCAATGGTTTTCTGAATGTGTTTTTGGTTGTTAGCCTGAAATAAGGTCTGTGGTTATCAACAAGCTGCAGAGATTTTAACGTGTTGTTCTATGACATAAAATATGTCAGTAAATACCCCACTGGTGAATTTAAAATGGAGGTTGCTAACAAGTGTCTAAATGAGACGACTAAACGTCATCACGCTCAACATTAGCCGCCTTTAGCTTAGCGGTGGTGGCGTGAAGTCATGTGACCGAGCTGTAGTTCCTTTATAGTCCAACATTAGCCACGTTTAGCTTAGCGGTGGTGACGTGAAGTCATGTGACCGTGCTGTAGTTCCTTTATAGCCCAACATTAGCCACCTTTAGCTTAGCGGTGGTGACGTGAAGTCATGTGACCATGCTGTAGTTCCTTTATAGCCCAACATTAGCCACCTTTAGCTTAGCGGTGGTGACGTGAAGTCATGTGACCATGCTGTAGTTCCTTTATAGCCCAACATTAGCCGCCTTTAGCTTAGCGGTGGTGACGTGAAGTCATGTGACCGTGCTGTAGTTCCTTTATAGCCCAACATTAGCCACCTTTAGCTTAGCGGTGGTGACGTGAAGTCATGTGACCGTGCTGTAGTTCCTTTATAGCCCAACCTTAGCTGCCTTTAGCTTAGCGGTGGTGACGTGAAGTCATGTGACCGCTGTAGTTCCTTTTAAGCCCAACATTAGCTGCCTTTAGCTTAGCGGTGGTGACGTGAAGTCATGTGACCGTGCTGTAGTTCCTTTTAGCCCAACATTAGCCACCTTTAGCTTAGCGGTGGTGACGTGAAGTCATGTGACCGTGCTGTAGTTCCTTTATAGCCCAACATTAGCCGCCTTTAGCTTAGCGGTGGTGACGTGAAGTCATGTGACCGTGCTGTAGTTCCTTTATAGCCCAACATTAGCCCTTTTAGCTTAGCGGTGGTGACGTGAAGTCATGTGACCGTGCTGTAGTTCCTTTTAAAGCCAACATTAGCCGCCTTTAGCTTAGCGGTGGTGACGTGAAGTCATGTGACCGTGTAGTTCCTTTATAGCTCAACATTAGCCGCCTTTAGCTTAGCGGTGGTGACGTGAAGTCATGTGACCGAGCTGTTCCTTTATAGCCCAACATTAGCCACCTTTAGCTTAGCGGTGGTGACGTGAAGTCATGTGACCGTGCTGTAGTTCCTTTATAGCCCAACATTAGCCGCCTTTAGCTTAGCGGTGGTGACGTGAAGTCATGTGACCGTGCTGTAGTTCCTTTATAGCCCAACATTAGCCGCCTTAGCTTAGCGGTGGTGACGTGAAGTCATGTGACCGTGCTGTAGTTCCTTTATAGCCCAACATTAGCCACCTTTAGCTTAGCGGTGGTGACGTGAAGTCATGTGACCGTGCTGTAGTTCCTTTATAGCCCAACATTAGCCGCCTTTAGCTTAGCGGTGGTGACGTGAAGTCATGTGACCGTGCTGTAGTTCCTTTATAGCCCAACATTAGCCACCTTTAGCTTAGCGGTGGTGACGTGAAGTCATGTGACCGTGCTGTAGTTCATTTATAGCCCAACAGTAGCCACCTTTAGCTTAGCGGTGGTGACGTGAGTCATGTGACCGCACTGTAGTTCCTTTATAGCCCAACATTAGCCATCTTTAGCTTAACGGTGGTGACGTGAAGTCATGTGACCGTGCTGTAGTTCCTTTATAGCCCAAAACAACATTATAGCCCGTGTAAGTATCATAAACTAGAGATTATTTTCTGCAATAATCCAAAATCCAATGGAAATATCCAATTGTCTTTTTGCGGAGGGAGCTCCGGCCTAACAAAATTACGTCATTACTTCACCAATCTTTAGAAAATAATCAAAGCTGTGTCTTATTGCTTTTGGATGTACCTTTTCTTCTTAAATGTTGTGTTATTCCCTTTTTCAAAACCTCTAGCCGCTGTTATATTCTTGTGCTTTATTGATAGAGACTTTTATCTACTCTATTCTGTCTCTTCCCACCAGGTCCTCAGCGGGATGTGAAAGCGGGGAAAGAATTCATCTTAAATATGTTTGTCAGTCTCAATCCGAATGAGAAGAAAGTAATCTACTCCCACTGCACCTGCGCCACAGACACAAACAACATTCGATTTGTCTTCAGAGCGGTGAAGGACTACATCTTGCAAATCAACCTGGAAGTCTACAACCTGGTGTAAACGCTATTATTCAATCTGCTTTCGTACAGCCTGCTGCGAGCTCTGCAAACTCCTGCTGCTGCCGAACACTATAATCCACAACAGGAAAACTGAGAAGCCGCAGAGCACGTCGCCAAATGACTGTACTACTGATGTATTTCAAATGTCCCCTGTTAGGCTCTTTCAGAATGGATGTCTGCAGCTATAATGAAGTGTGTCCTGACAATTAAAGTGCTGCCTTAGTGAGCAGTCTATTATAGTGTGCACTCTGAAATATATGGAGCTCTTTGAGAAGCAACAGTATGAAAGCACAGGGATTGAGAGGAGAAAAAAGTATTTCCATTGCCTCAAAAAGCCTCAGAGGACTTGAGATGTCTCTCTCCTTCAGGGAACACGTGGAAGAGACTCTGCAATGCAGCACCTCTCACCACTAACCCCAGTTTATTTCTTTTTAACTTAAAACTGTTTTAAATACTCTAAAACGTTTAGATGTGTCGAGACCTAATGGGTAATAATTAACACTAATGTACGGTGGCCGAGAGGTGCGAACGCGCTACAACGGCAAATCATATTTACATTAGAAGTAACACGCTAAGGCTTTAGAAACAATGCAAATAAAAAATACACATGCGCAGCGTTTACTAAAATGTGCAAATACGAAACGCTGCAAGAAGCCCAAAACACAACGGAGACCAGGGGACACTAAAAATGTCAGGATTATAAAGCTGAAAAACGTTCTCTGTTGTTGGAAACTTACCTAAAATCTTTTATGGTCTTATTTTAACAATGTGATCACATGACTCCTTCTGATGTTACTGCAGATCTGCTGTAAGCTAGCTAGCTAACGTAGCTAACCTGGTCATTTCAGATATACTGACAAACACTTCCAGTTATGAGACAGACTAACTCTGAGACAGAGACAGCTGTTCAGATCTATAATCCTGAACGTCACCAAGCTGTCCCAGCTGTGTGCGTCACTCTTTAGTGTCCCCTGGTCTCCCAGCTGTGTGCGTCACTCTTTAGTGTCCCCTGGTCTCCCAGCTGTGTGCATCACTCTTTAGTGTCCCCTGGTCTCCCAGCTGTGTGCGTCACTCTTTAGTGTCCCCTGGTCTCCCAGCTGTGTGCGTCACTCTTTAGTGTCCCCTGGTCTCCCAACTGTGTGCGTCACTCTTTAGTGTCCCCTGGTTCCGTTGTGTTTTGAGCTTCTTGCAGCACATGTTTCCACAAGTTGCTGAAGATGTTTCTTCCATGTGTTTTGGCACATTTGTGTTTTTGTTTCTGAAGCTGCAGCAGGTTTTGACCTGTAGGCCACCATACCAATGACACACGTTATTGCATTGCTATTTGTTCTGATATTATGTTTATGTGTACTTCACTTTGTTGGGTCTCTTCGTTTCCAATGATGGCATTAATCAATCTTAAACCACTTATTACAGCAGCTTAATATTAACATATTTAAATGTGATTTAACAAACAAGTTTTTATTTTGTTCAAGCTTGAGAATCCAGTGTTTCAGGTACTAATTGATTGTTTTCTTGCCACAGAATCATCACTTAAATGAACTTGCCCTAGTATTTATCTGTATGCATTTTGTAAATATCACACGGTACATTAATGGTGCACATTTTCACCTTTACTCGCATCAAGGTCAGTGTTAAAATGCTGAAAGAGAGAACAGAAATGTTCAATACTATCTGATGCATTAATCTTTTGCTTTTCAAAGGTACCAAATGCATGAACAAAAAGCTAATAAGAGAGTTTCCACTGCACTAAAGTTTACATAACTCTTTAGTTAGAAATAATAACTGCCTAATTTGGTATCATTTCAGGTTTTTCTGTCGCTTATCGCATTCTTAGTGCATGTATTTGATGCGATTGGATAAATAAACACACATTTGCTGCTCAGTTTTTCATTCTCTGTCTGTGTTTACAGCCCAGCTCCAGCACACTGTGGGTTTAGCTTTGGAGTGTTTGTCTGTTGGCGGCTCTCCGCTGGCTCATCTGGAGCTCGACTGGTCCCCAAATCTCCTCTGTGGGAAATCCATCTGGCTTCTGTTGAGGTCCATAGCTTCAGCAGTATAAAACTTTATTTTTTGAGGACCAGTGGCGAGCCGTCAGGGCCCTCTAGGTCTAAGATATTCTACAAAATAATATTTAAAAACATAAAAAAATGTTTTATTTTTTTTAGTTATATTTTGCATTAGTTTTACCAAAATAACTTGATTTAATTGTATTTAAAATAACATTTCCAAAGAAATAAATTGAATGTGAAGGGTTAAATGAAAGAAGCTCCTTGAGCCGTCTCTGCGAGTTACTGTGAAGAGAGAGCTGGTTGGTGGTCCAGCAATGAATTCACAGAGGGCCCAGCTACAGTAACTGAACGAGAGAGTAATGTCAAATGACAGTACAATTGACCAATCATATCTTCCCTCTAAATGGGTGGGTTTTATTATCGCGGACTTTATGACAAGTTCCGCCCGCTGTGAAGCTTTTCTTGTTTCCATAGCAACAACAACTTCCTGTCAACAGCGTAAACTCGCCTTCAAAATAAAAGCATGCCAAATTACACTTAAGACATACAACTGCAACGAAAGTAACAAACACAATGCAATATCCTTTTCAATTTCAAAGAACACAAAATTGGGTTATTTACAAGTGTAGTTTTGTGTGGTCGCGGTATAAAAGTCACGGCTCGCCACTGTTGAGGACAGACACCGAAAGTAAAGTGGCAGCAGCACACGACAAGTTGTGTGTGTGTCAGTCATTGCTAAATCTGCTCCTAGAGTGACTACTGTAGTGTAAGGTAGTATAAAAACATGCCTCTACATGTTTACTTACAAAAGATGCCCAATTATGATTTTTGTTCGGGTATTGGCTCTCCTGAAGTGTGTTATAGGTTTTTGTGAATGTAAATGGTCTGCAAAGGCCTCCATTGGACTCCTTTGTTTACTTCCGGAACATAGTGACATTATTATGTAACATTCTGTGTTTTTATTGGCTAGTGCTCCAACACATTGTACGTGATAGGCTAAGGGGCGGGACGGTTGAAAAGAGGAGCTGCAGCACAGGCAGTATGCGAAAATAAAGAGCTTTTTGAACATTAAAGCATGGAGACATGTCCCAGTAGAGACACTACATACTGATATACACCTGAACATCAGCAGGAGAGGACTCTTTAAAGTAGAGCACTACATACTGATATACACCTGAACATCAGCAGGAGAGGACTCTTTAAAGTAGAGACACTACATGCTGATATACACCTGAACATCAGCAGGTGGGGACTCTTTAAAGTAGAGACACTACATACTGATATACACCTGAACATCAGCAGGAGAGGACTCTTTAAAGTAGAGACACTACATACTGATATACACCTGAACATCAGCAGGAGAGGACTCTTTAAAGTAGAGACACTACATACTGATATACACCTGAACATCAGCAGGAGAGGACTCTTTAAAGTAGAGACACTACATACTGATATACACCTGTAAATGAGTCGCTTTAAATAACAGTAAAATACAGCAGAAGCTAAAAAATGCAGTCCCACTTCTTTCAAACTTCCATGTTTTTACACAGGATTTTAGGTTTTTTAAGCTTCATGCCTGGCACATTTATAAATGTACACAGACTCTTGTGGTCCATTTTCTATGTCTGATTGTTTCTATGAAATTGTTTTCTTCGCAGAGTTAATGACTAAAAAACAGGCAGGATCATTTTCATACTCCTGTGCCAAGTTTTGGCAGGTGAAATGTACTTCGGAGGAAACTAACTTCAGTTTAATGATAGTGTTTATGAGTCACAGTAGAAGAACAGGTTAGTGACAGGGACTCTTTAAAATGATTTGATATGCTCATGGCAGTAGTGACCTGTGGTACGGAAAGCCAACAGTGCCATAAAACTCCACTTTTTCAATTTATTTGTATACATTATAGAGAAAACGTGCATATTATGGCACTGCTGGCTTTCCATATGGTTCTGTCTACATTTACATAACTTTCAGCTCGGTTCCTGTCCGCCTATCCTCAGGAATGTGGAATGTACCTGAACTGGATCCGGCACGAGGAAGAATGCCTGCGGAAAGTTGCCAATCCACCTGTTCTGGGACAGAAGCCTTTCCCCCGAAACTAAAATCATTTCCAATCCTCTTCCTCTCTGCTCCTTGTCAGCTGTGGTGCATTTTGTGGACTTTTACAACAATGGAGTGCTGCCTGTCTGAGGAGGAGACGGAGAACCTCAGGGTGCACAAAGAAATAGAGAGGCAACTTCGACAAGACAAAAAAAGTCTCACAATGAGGTGAAGCTGCTGCTTTTGGGTGAGTTTCTTAAAGAACTTCCAACACGTTTTACACTGCCACTGACATTAATGGGAACTAATTAACTACCAGTCATCTTCTGAGACACGTAAACTAAAATATTCCCTTGAAATATGGATATTTCCATTTAAACAGAGGTGGCAAAAGTACAAACTCTCTTTACTTAAGTAGAAGTACAGATACTTGTGTAAAAAAAGACTTTGGTAAAAGTAGAAGTACTGATTCAACTTTTTACTTAAGTAAAAGTACAAAAGTACAGTCTCTGAAATGTACTAAAAGTAAAGTAACTTTTAAACTGGCTGTTTTTGTGCAACGCTAACTGAACCTTACATCATAATATAATATCATATTAATATAAGTGAAAAGGAGCTTCATTTCATATTTACTTCCCACCTCTGCATTTAAATGTTGCCTATAAAGTGACTTTGAAAGTGTCATATGTTACCACATGGTTACAGCTCAGGTGAATTAAATGTTTTAACCACAACAGTGTTGTTGCTTGGCAAAACTGAAAAAAACACCTTTACTCAAACATGTCTTTTCTTTGTAAATGTTACTAGCTAAACTAAAAATGTTCCTGTAAAAGGAGAACATCGTGTTGTGACAATTGTAGCACTGTATTTTTTTAGATATTATTATTTTAATTATAAGAATTGTGGCCGCATTGTCTAGCCTGCTGTTTGAGTGCTTAAAGCTACATTTTAACATCAGCAAGCTAACATGCTAACAATGACTAAGCTAACATGCTGTTTAACAGGTAACATATATAACTTGTTCATAACGTGGCACTGAAAGGGGAATGGCGTTAATGTTTGGCTAGTTCTGTTGTTGCATTGCATTTGCTCTATTTGGCCAAATGTGGTGACCATGAATGATGAGAAATAGTTTCCATAGCACATATAGAGCACTGTGCGCTGTTTATTTCTTGTGTCTTAATTTCTTTTATGTACATTGCCTGTTTTTTATGCTGCTGCAACGCAAACATTTCCCAAATTGGGATCAATAAAGTATCTATCTATCTATCTATCTATCTATCTATCTATCTATCTATCTATCTATCTCTCTCTCTCTCTCTCTCCTCTCTCTCTCTCTCTCTCTCTCTCTCTCTCTCTCTCTCTCTATCTATCTATCTATCTATCTATCCCTCCCTCTCTCTCTCTCTCTCTCTCTCTCTCTCTCTCTCTCTCTCTCTCTCTCTATCTATCTATCTATCTATCTATTTAAATATGGTGCACATATAATAAAAACACCATCATAATATCTATATATCTACGTCACGTATTTTAAAGAAAATGAAGGATAATCAGATTTAACGTTGCTTGACAATCCATCTTTGTTGAAACAAAAACATAAGTATGTCCTCTGCAGGGTAGGATTTTCATGCCGTCATTGCCCCTCGGTCTGGCCGTGAAAATAATTGTACGTCCTACGGCCACCATGGCCTGTGTGCCCCTGATACTGTTAAAATCTCGAAGTTGCTTTAAAAGCATCAGAACAGTGGTTGCCCGTCCACACGGCGGCGTGCGTTGAAGCTTCAACGCTTCTGCCCATTCACTTTGAATGGGGTGACGTCAAGCTTTGCCGAACTGCATTGTGGGAGCGTCGCTTCGCTTTGTTCGCGCTGCTCGCTTCAAAAGTTGAGCAATGTTAACTTTTGAAGCTTCGACGGAAGCGTCAGCCAATCAAATCATATGCCAGTACAAGCTCTAGCCATCAAACCACGTGCTTGTGTGTCCGGGGCGGGAGATTCATTCGATTGGTTGTTGGTCGAGTTTCAGACACGCCGCCGGCAAGCTTCAACGCACGCCGCCGTGTGGACGCTAACCGCTGGAGTTTCACCGCGGCTTTCAGCTGTGTTTACTCCTGTCATTCAACAGAACGCACTGGAGAGGGGCGGGGCTTATATCCATGTAAATACTGTGGTGGAAACCAACTACGACAAAATTAGCCTATTTTACCGTGATTTAATTGTAATACACGTTTCAAAATGATGCCGAAGTAACTAAATACTGATAACGGTTATAAAAACCATGCTTTGACAAGTGTGCAGACAAGACGGCAGGCGAAAAACTTTTAAAATGCGTGTTCTCTGAATGGAGCGATCTCCATTCGATCAGATCAGGCTAAACTAACCTGTATCTGCTCCGTCCAAACTCACAACAACGTCCTAAAGACAGAATTAAAGCAGCGACTGTATTCGCCATGACACAGACAGTCTGTGGTTTGTACATGTTTAACTTTTGTCAGTTTCTGAACAGATATGAGGAGCTGTGAGGAGTTGATTAAAAGACACACACACACACACACACACACACACACACACACACACACACACACACACACACACACACACACACACACACACACTTTTGCATTCCAAAGTATTGCTTGTTCATGCAGTTGAATGTTGGAGCTTCACTGTGCACTGCTGCATGATGTAGTGCAGAGTTTGACCTGAAGGCTGTTTCTTCTGCTCTGAAATGGAATATATTTGTAACATATTAATAGAATTTTGATTTGGTTTGGATTTGTGAATGGGAGAAGTAGTAGATGGAAAAATTCCCAAACACTAATTATTCAAAGTAGAGTATTTCATTGTATATACGGTAATACTAAGGAGCATAGGCCTATATGATGATATCATGTTTGACATTATTGATATTAAAAAAGTGATTTGTTTTCCGTGTCATTCGTGCGTTTTTCTTATCAGAAGGTGAAGTTATTTATTCGTAAGCTCCAAATCCAAATGTTTCCCTCAACGGCCTTTGTGCCCTGGCATGTGGCCTTTGCGCCCTGAAAAAATGTGTGACACCAAAGGCCAAATGGCCTTGCCCCTAAAATGACGAAAATCCAAGCCTGGTCCTCTGGGGACCATGATCTAAAAGTGGTGGACTGACCTCATACTGCATCAGTAACCTGCAACTCATTGTTGGCTTGAGCTGACAAATAAAGAGACTCTGAACGTTTCAGGAACAAAGATTCTCTCTCTTTTTGTCCTGATCCATTTCTATAAAAATCTGGATCTGGATCAATAGATAGCAAGGCTTTGGTATGTGGTTTTGAATGGATTGTTGTGGTTTTTTTGAAGTAGTTCCTTCTGCATTCCTCACATAGCTGTAAAGGGTCATGCTAGGTCAACCCTAACCCATGCATGCAACTTTTTAGCATTTGTCTGATTTGTCTACATGCATTATGATAATATAAGAGGTACTTTATTGTTCCCAATTTGGGAAATGTTTGCGTTGCAGCAGCATAAAAAACCAAAAACAAAACTAGGCATTGCACAAATTAAAGAGTAGAAATAAACAATACTAAAATTAATTTTAAAGCAGCATTAAAAAGTAGAAAATATACAGTAGGCTGTGAAGATAACACATCTATAAACTCTGACAATGAAACACTGAAGGGAACATGCATATGCAAAATAAATGACATATAGGTTAGAAATGCTCAGTGCAGGACATTCAAAGATAATCATTTTATTGGACAGCTACGATGATGAGTATGCAGCCGTCTTATTAAATTAAGCTTCACAGACGGCCTGATTTTTAACTATCAAAACAAAGTGGTTATGATTCTTAACTATCATAACCACTTTGGTTATGTTGAAAACAATGCATTACACATGAATGACTTTGTTTAAAGGTCAGCGTTAATTTAAACTTCAGCTCGAGTTTGGAGGTTGGATTTTCCCCCGGTAAAGGTCAGACTAATGGTTAACGTTTTTAGGCATTTTGTTTGCTTAGCTGACTCTCTTATCCAGTAATTACCAAGCAGGTGGCAGAAAATCTGTTTTACTGTTCCACTCAAGGGCATGTAGTGGCTGATTAACTTGCACGGATCAAACCCAACCCAAGTGTTCCTTTTTATTCATTTATGTTGTATGTTTTGTCTTTTTTATGTAGGTGTGTATTGTCTGATGTTTGTATGATTTGCCATGGATGTAAGCAAGCGAGTAATAAGATCAGTTTTGGAGTGTTTTATAGAAACAAATTAAAGGTTGGCAGATGCACACACTTGAAGTATAAATGCACCCACTCACCTCTATAGCCTCGGGGGTGAATATATAAAAAACCTCTGAAACATGAACATCTAAAAGTATTCTTCCATTGTTAAAAAAACATATTTTTGTTTTTGTTTGCCGAAATCCTGTTGAGCTACAGCTGATTGATGTTTGGCTGATTTTATTTTTAAGTTTTGTCCTATTTCTGGCGTCGTTTGATCTGATTCTATTTCTCATCCTTTCGGTCTCATTCATCTCATTTGCCTAGGGACTGGTGAAAGTGGGAAGAGCACTTTCATCAAACAGATGAGGATCCTCCATGGCGCTGGATACAGTGAAGCTGACAGGAAAGGCTTCACTCGCCTCGTGCATCAGAACATCATCACGGCCGTCAAGGCGCTGATCAACGCCATGAAGACGCTGCGGATTGACTACGTCAACGACCAGAACATTGTAAGAAACTGCAGGGTTTAAAGGTCCCCTATTATACTGTTTTTCATCAATATATTACAGGTCTCAGATATATACAGAGCCTGTCTCTGATTGGCTGAAACACCAAACAGATCATTGCAGCATCCCATAATCCCCTCTGTTTCAGCCCTGTTTCCAAAGTGCTGATTCTCTGTCTGTTACTTTAGATGAAAATAAGGAGCCCCTCCCCACGCCCCTCTGAGAGAGATTTGGTTAAAAAGAACAATGGTGCTCTAGGAGGAGATTCAGGTGATAAGGTGGGGGGGGGGTTACCTTGGTTGGTGATTGGCTAATGGTTACACAAGACAAAACATCGTTTGACATCATAAAGTGGCCAAAATCTGATCAGCTCATTTTCAGACAGGTTTTTTATAGAAATGGATCAGGACAAAAAGAGAGAGAATCTTTGTTCCTGAAACTTTCAGAGTCTCTTTACACAGAGGGGACACATGTTGATGTAGAAGAGACATGAAGAAGAGGGGACACATGTTGATGTGAAGAGACATGAAGAAGAGGGGACACATGTTGATGTAGAAGAGACATGAAGAAGAGGGGACACATGTTGATGTAGAAGAGACATGAAGAAGAGGGGACACATGTTGATGTAGAAGAGACATGAAGAAGAGGGGACACATGTTGATGTGGAAGAGACATGAAGAAGAGGGACACATGTTGATGTAGAAGAGACATGAAGAAGAGGGTACACATGTTGATGTAGAAGAGACATGAAGAAGAGGGACACATGTTGATGTAGAAGAGACGTGAAGAAGTGGATTTTGCTTAATGGTGACCTTTAAGTCCAGTTGTCCAAGAGAAGCTATCCGGTACTCGTCTATTAATAAGTTAGTTAAATGTTGATTGTGTTTTGTTTATATCCCTCTCTGTGTGTGTGTGTGTGTGTGTGTGTGTGTGTGTGTGTGTGTGTGTGTGTGTGTGTGTGTGTGTGTGTGTGTGTGGTGTGTGTGTGTGTGTGTGTGTGTGTGTGTGTGGTGTGTGTGTGTGTGTGTGTGTGTGTGTGTGTGTGTGTGTGTGTTTGTGTGTGTGTGTGTGTGTGTGTGTGTGTGTGTGTGTGTGTGTGTGTGTCAGAACCATGCACAGAAGCTGAGCCAGGTGGAGGACGACCAGGTTCTCACTTTGGAGGCTTGGCAGACGGAGGCCGTTAGAGAGTGTGGAGCGACCAAGGTGTTCAGAAGTGCTACGACCGCAGGAGGGAGTTCCAGTTATCAGACTCTGCCAAATAGTAAGACCTTAATATACTCAGAGATGGCAAAGTACACACATCCTTTACTCAAGTCCTTTACTACATCACTTTTGGTGTTTTAAACCCACGAAATATGAATTTGACGGCTCCAGTCGCTCCAGTCGCTCCAGTCGCTCCGTAGAGTATCTTTTTCAAAGTAGACTGATGAAAATAGCACTTTCTCTTTTATGATTGACGATCATGGTCATATTTCATCGATCAGAGCTGAGTAAATGTTAATTCATCTTTCAATTATTCACCATGGATGTTAAGAAGAAATGATAGCAAACAATCTGTAGCCTTATAGCTTGTTTGTTTTGTTGCTACTTTTTGTAAGCGACTTCAGTATTTGATTATATTTACTTTGTTACTTTCCAACAACTTTTTGATTATAGTAAATATTCTGCTTGCCCTAACCGCTGTTTCTGCGTCACTGCTTGCACTTGCACTGATGGCAATGCAATTAGCTGCTTATTAAGGTTAATGAATCGATCAAATTCATCGACTTAGATGCGACGTGATATTACTTGAGTGTTGTTAACATGGGGATGTCAACGTTCTCTTCATACATCCATTAAGCAGTCTCATGGAGCTACATCGATGCAGTAGTGGCCGTTCTTACATCTAAACTAAGTTGGAAGAAGGATAGACGTATCCAGGCAGATGCTAAGTGTGAATGCATGGTTTTTTCACTCCTCAGTTACCTGACCGACTTGGACAGAATCACAAACCGGTCGTTTATCCCCGATGTTCAGGACATCTTGAGGGTCAGGGTCCCCCCCACCGGCATCATCGAATACCCCTTCGACATTTCACATCAGTTCAATAAGATCATCTTCAGGTAGGCTATCATGACCCCATTACCATTAACTATGCATGTAGTGGCCCGAAATCCTATAGTTTGTCTTATAACTCCTTATTTCAAATGTTTCTTTTCTACATGGAGAGCTTGGGGCCGGGAAGCAGTGTCAGACTCACAGTCAAAAAACCACTGGACATTTCGATTGATTGCTCTTGAAGGTTTATTGCCAGAAAACCAAACTAAATCCGAAAACAATATCACTTTGTAACTTAAACTTCAGCAGCGGATCCTAATAACCAGTTTGAATGAGACTAAGGCTGCGGTCAATGACAGTAGCGGGATTGACATTTTTTAAGTTCTCCGTCTAAAGAAACACACAAATAATTGCATCCCAAGTTTCTCACAAGGTTTTTCTCTCTCAAGGAACTTGTGCAACATTTTGGAGCTACAACAAATTGAGAGAGTGAATCTGTGAAAGACAAAGCTTTTCCAATATTGTAGGGAAAATACCACTGTCATGTCTACGGGCTGACTATGAAATCAGCAGGTCCATTAGCTTTACTTTAGCATGCTAAAAGCTAATAGCTCACCAATAAGCACATTCCATTGATCACATGACATAATAATTAGTTTCCTGTTTCTAGTATTTATGCTGAGCCGATCTACGGCTTCATATTAAACATTTCTCATCTATCTCTTGGAAAAAGTCAAATGGGCATCTCAACTTAGAGAACTATTCCTTTATAATCTTTCATTATTTTAATATTTGACTTAAATCAATGGTTGTGTGTCTCTTTCAGGAGGTGGATGTGGGGGGGCAGCGTTCTGAGAGGAGGAAGTGGATCCACTGCTTTGAAAACGTCAAGACCATCATCTTCCTGGCGGCGCTCAGCGAGTACGATCAGGTCCTTTGCGAGAGCGAGAACGATGTAAGTTTACTTTGTTCTCCACAGCTACATTTTATTTAAAGGTCTCCTATTGTGCAAAATCCACTTTTTCACGTCTTTTATACATCAACATGTGTCCCCTCTTCTCCATGTCTCTTCTACGTCAACATGTGTCCCCTCTTCTTCATGTCTCTTCTACATCAACATGTGTCCCCTCTTCTTCATGTCTCTTCTACATCAACATGTGTCCCCTCTTCTTCATGTCTCTTCTACGTCAACATGTGTCCCCTCTTCTTCATGTCTCTTCTACGTCAACATGTGTCCCCTCTTCTTCATGTCTCTTCTACGTCAACATGTGTCCCCTCTTCTTCATGTCTCTTCTACGTCAACATGTGTCCCCTCTTCTTCATGTCCCTTCTACATCAACATGTGTCCCCTCTTCTTCATGTCTCTTCTACGTCAACATGTGTCCCCTCTTCTTCATGTCTCTTCTACATCAACATGTGTCCCTCTTCTTCATGTCTCTTCTACATCAACATGTGTCCCCTCTTCTTCATGTCTCTTCTACATCAACATGTGTCCCCTCTTCTTCATGTCTCTTCTACATCAACATGTGTCCCCTCTTCTTCATGTCTCTTCTCCATCAACATGTGTCCCCCTCTTCTTCATGTCTCTTCTACGTCAACATGTGTCCCCTCTTCTTCATGTCTCTTCTACATCAACATGTGTCCCCTCTTCTTCATGTCTCTTCTACATCAACATGTGTCCCCTCTTCTTCATGTCTCTTCTACATCAACATGTTCCCCTCTTCTTCATGTCTCTTCTACATCAACATGTGTCCCCTCTTCTTCATGTCTCTTCTACATCAACATGTGTCCCCTCTTCTCCATGTCTCTTCTACATCAACATGTGTCCCCTCTTCTCCCATGTCTCTTCTACATCAACATGTGTCCCCTCTTCTTCATGTCTCTTCTACATCAACATGTGTCCCCTCTTCTTCATGTCTCTTCTACATCAACATGTGTCCCCTCTTCTCCATGTCTCTTCTACATCAACATGTGTCCCCTCTTCTTCATGTCTCTTCTACATCAACATGTGTCCCCTCTTCTTCATGTCTCTTCTACATCAACATGTGTCCCCTCTGTGTAAAGAGACTCTGAAAGTTTCAGGAACAAAGATTCTCTCTCTTTTTCTCCTGATCCATTTCTATAAAAACCTGTCTGAAAATGAGCTGATCAGATTTTGGCCACTTTATGATGTCATAACGATGTTTTGTCTTGTGTAACCATTAGCCAATCAGCAACCAAGGTAACCCCCCCCCCCCTTATCACCTGAATCTCCTCCCATTGTTCTTTGTAACCAAATCTCTCAGAGGGGCGTGGGGAGGGGCTCCTTATTTTCATCTAAAGTAACAGACAGAGAATCAGCACTTTGGAAACAGGGCTGAAACAGAGGGGATTATGGGATGCTGCAATGATCTGTTTGGTGTTTCAGCCAATCAGAGACAGGCTCTGTATATATCTGAGACCTGTGATATATGATGAAAACAGTATAATAGGGGACCTTTAATTTATCTTTAAAAACCTTATATCAGTCTTTTTGACTTTTCTCCATCTTTTTTCTTCAGAATCGACTGCAAGAAAGCCTGGCCTTGTTCAAGACCATCCTCTCCTACTCCTTTTTCCAGGAGTCCTCCACCATCCTCTTCCTGAACAAAAAGGACCTGCTGGAGGAGAAGATCTCACGCTCTCATTTGGCCACATACTTCCCGGCCTTCAAAGGTAAAGCATGCTCTTCTGTGAATAAAATCCCTTTTGACTATTTAATGCTCCGTATTTACTCAACATCTAACTGCCTTCAAAACTCTACACGTAGTTTGAAACCATATAACGTTTTTTTATATACTGTGCTTTGTTATAAATAAAACTGCCAAACTGCATATTTAGTTGCAACTAAAATGATTTGTTGATTTCCCGCCTCGCTGCGTATTGCTCTTTTTCTTTTCTTTCCTGGCACAAATATAAAAAGAAATACTCCTAAAGTATTCCGGGGTTTTCTGATGAATGAAAGCTAATGTTTGTTTTCCAAAGCTGCCGTTAAATTAACCACCGACTGCTTTCTGCGGATTGATATGACAGCACATAGTCCCTTTATCCTCCTCAGCAACGTTCTGTTCTCCTTAGCAACGTTCTGTTCTCCTTAGCGACGGTCTGTTCTCCTCAGCAACGTTCTGTTCCTCAGCAACGTTCTGTTCTCCTTAGCAACGTTCTGTTCTCCTTAGCAACGTTCTGTTATCCTTAGCGACGGTCTGTTCTCCTCAGCAACGTTCTGTTCTCCTTAGCAACGGTCTGTTCTCCTCAGCAACGTTCTGTTCTCCTTAGCAACGTTCTGTTATCCTTAGCAACGGTCTGTTCTCCTCAGCAACGTTCTGTTCTCCTTAGCAACGGTCTGTTCTCCTCAGCAACGTTCTGTTCTCCTTAGCAACGTTCTGTTATCCTTAGCAACGGTCTGTTCTCCTCAGCAACGTTCTGTTCTCCTTAGCAACGTTCTGTTATCCTTAGCGACGGTCTGTTCTCCTCAGCAACGTTCTGTTCTCCTTAGCAACGTTCTGTTATCCTTAGCAACGGTCTGTTCTCCTAGCAACGGTCTGTTCTCCTCAGCAACGTTCTGTTCTCCTTAGCAACGTTCTGTTCTCCTTAGCAACGGTCTGTTCTCTTAGCAACGGTCTGTTCTCCTTAGCAACGTTCTGTTCTCCTTAGCAACGGTCTGTTCTCCTTAGCAACGGTCTGTTCTCTTAGCAACGGTCTGTTAGCAAAAATGAACAGACCTCTGGAATGACCAAATTCTAACAGTATAATGGAAAATGGCCAAACCTGAAACTTGTGCTTGTCTTATATTGTACTTCTTAGATATATATATATATATGTGTTAATAATCCCACTTTTCAAATAAATTCAGTCAATCTTTGTTGATAAAAAAGCACAATAATTTATTTACATAACAAGCTTGAAATAGATCCTTCATATTTCCCCTTTTTATGAGCAATCTGAGGCTTCTGTTTTGAATGAGCTGCCTACAAAATAAATGAAAACTGATGGAGAGCTGTGATGTACGTATTTGATTGAATCTGCTAACTCGTAATTTAATTTAGGAAGCAATATGCCTCACCACTAGTGAGGTCCAGCCCTTCGTATGTTTCTATATGTGACCCTCAGTGAGAACAGTTTGGACCTGCTTTAAAATGTCTATCTGTTGGGAGAAGTGAGTGATGGATCGATGCTGGGATCATCTCTCAGAATTTAATTTCCTCTCTTTCCTCCACAGGTCCTCAGGGAGATGCCAAAGCAGCACAAGAGTTCATCTTGCAAATGTACGTGCAGAACCACAGCGACCATCCCAAAAGTCTCTACAAACACTTCACCTGTGCCACGGACACCACGAACATCAAGGTCGTCTTCAGCTCGGTCAAAGACACAATCTTCCAGGAGAACATTGACGTATTTAACCTGGAATAAGGCGGGGTGCAGACAGACAGAGTGACGCTTTTCAGGAAGAAGAAGGAGCCTTCGGTCACATGTCGTAAAACTGTATGGACTTTTTTTTAATCTCTTGTCGGCTGCAGTGTGTTCAAAGACATCAAAGCGAGGCAGCCGTTCCAGGTAAGAGACTGGAAATGTGTATTGTTATATATTTAAGAAAACCCCCTGAAAACAAGTGGCGGACCTTAGGGTTTGTTTTAAGCAGTTTATTTGTTTTTCTTAGGATTACCTTTACTTACTTATCTTTAAAACCTTTAATGTTTTGCTAATGTAAAGCAACTTTAGCTACCCTGAGTGCTATACAAATGTTATGTATGATTATTATATTATTATTATTATTATATAATGCAATAATTAAATAATAATAATTTAATTTACATTAATATGATTTAATGTAATAATAATAATAATAATAATAATAATAAATAAGAAGTAGTCACCCCTTAAACCATAACTTTGTGTTGTGATGAATGTAAATTATAGCACAGTTAGCTCGCTGCTGCACCACCTTCTTGATACAGCTGTAAATAAACATCTTGTTTAATTTTGGAAATGATTACATCTATTTTTATTCCAATAAATGTTGACTTTTGGACTTTAAAACGCTCTGGAGTTTTTGGAAATGTTTCGTCAATTTTTTTTAATCTAATTGTACTAACAATATTATTTTAGCCTCATGTTAAAATGAAATATAGACAGTACTGAAATGTTGATTTTGAATTTAGATTTCTGTGGTATGATGAAGCTCTGAGCTATCTGGTTCAGCCCTAGTATATAAGAGTTACTTTTCTTCAGTTTGGGAGACACCCAATCCTTTATCTCAAACTGGTTAGACAAATACTCGTCAACCTGTCATCACATCGGGACTAACAGGAAATAAAAGAAAAGCAGGGAACTAGACTGACTAGATCACATGTCAAACTCCTCCGGGGGCCAAATCAGGCCCTTGGTGGATTTAATTTCGGCCCGCAGGATAATTTCTAATTACTATTAGATCTGACCCGCCGGTATATTGCACGCACACCTTCACTCCATCCTGAGGATTTCCTCAGAGCCTGAGTCCAAACATTGATGAGCTTGCACCCAAGATGAGATGCCAAGTATCTGAACTAGCATCACAGAGCAGCACACTGAGTTTAATGGATGTTTCCTTCTGCACTTTTTCTCTCACGACAACAGGGCAAGTTTGGTTTTTTCTTTGAGGGGAATTGTTTTTTTTTGATCTGTGGAAAAATGTAATCCTAAGAAATGACTCTGGAAAAGCTGCAGATAGAACCATAAGAAATGAATGCAACTGATTATTTAATGTTTAATGTTGTTTTTATAGGCAATAATTTAAGCTTTGTTAGTTCCAGGTTTAATATGTGCAATAAGTTAATTTCAATAAGTTTTGCAATAAACATTGAACCAGTCCGGCCCTCGACTAGTACCCATTTTTTATTTTGGCTAGATAGATAGATAGATAGATAGATAGATAGATAGATAGATAGATAGATAGATAGATAGATAGATAGATAGATACAGTAGAGGTATTTGTGGATACACGGATCGTGTTCAAATCAATAGGCACGCAATGACTCTAATAATAATGATCACGCCACCAAACACACATTCAAACTAAAGGAACCAGCCTGTTTGGAACATGGAAGAAGTAGAAAGTACAGGTATTAGTGTTCAAAATGTAAGAAGTCAAAGTAAAAAGTCGTCAGAAAAATAAGTAGTGGAGTAAAGTACTGATACCAGAAAAATGTACTTAAGTACAGTAACAAAGTATTTGTACTCCATTACTTCCCACCTCTGGTGTGTGGTGATGATATATGACAGCAGCTGCACTCATTAACCACAAAGCTGGGCGTGGTCACACTTTTTGCCATGAAGCGTTATCAACCTTTGTGCTAAACAACGGTGCGGTGTGCAAAGGTCTGTGAGGCTGCCGTCTGTCTTCCTGTGTTACCATTGGGATTAAAGAGGGAAAGAGATATTCAGCTGAAGAGACAACGCCTGTTTCTGTGGAAGGAGAGTCTGAGTAGGTAATATTGATTGTATCTGCTTTGTGGCTTTACAGTAGTTACAGTAGCTTTTTCAGAGTTAATGCAGAATATAAAGGACACATTTGAAGTTGCCTTAGCATTATTGTTTCTGAGCGGTTTGATTATTTAAAGAGGCCCTATTATGCTTTTGGGGGTTTTCCCTTTTCCTGTAGGTTTCTGTGCATGTAAATGGTCTGCAAAGGCTGAAATCCCACTTCAGGGACATGCAGACATCACTACGTAACACTCATGCTCCTATTGGCTAGCGCTCCAACACATTGTACCTGATAGGCTAAGGGCGGGACATCTATTAGCGGTTGACAAATCACAACAGAGCCGGCCAGCTAACCAATCAGAGCAGACTGGGCTCTGGTTTCAGACAGAGGGTGAAAAGAGGTGCTGCAGCACAGACAGTATGAGAAAATAAAGAGCTTTTTGAACATTAAAGCATGGAGACATGTCCCAGTAGAGACACTACATACTGATATACACCTGAACATCAGCAGGAGAGGACTCTTTAAAGTAGAGACACTACATACTGATATACACCTGAACATCAGCAGGAGAGGACTCTTTAAAGTAGAGACACTACATACTGATATACACCTGAACATCAGCAGGAGAGGACTCTTTAAAGTAGAGACACTACATACTGATATACACCTGAACATCAGCAGGAGAGGACTCTTTAAAGTAGAGACACTACATACTGATATACACCTGAACATCAGCAGGAGAGGACTCTTTAAAGTAGAGACACTACATACTGATATACACCTGAACATCAGCAGGAGAGGACTCTTTAAAGTAGAGACACTTCATACTGATATACACCTGAACATCAGGGAGAGGACTCTTTAAAGTAGAGACACTACATACTGATATACACCTGAACATCAGCAGGAGAGGACTCTTTAAAGTAGAGACACTACATACTGATATACACCTGAACATCAGCAGGAGAGGACTCTTTAAAGTAGAGACACTACATACTGATATACACCTGAACATCAGCAGGAGAGGACTCTTTAAAGTAGAGACACTACATACTGATATACACCTGAACATCAGCAGGAGAGAACTCTTTAAAGACGAGACACTACATACTGATATACACCTGAACATCAGGAGAGAGGACTCTTTAAAGTAGAGACACTACATACTGATATACACCTGAACATCAGCAGGAGAGGACTCTTTAAAGTAGAGACACTACATACTGATATACACCTGAACATCAGCAGGAGAGGACTCTTTAAAGTAGAGACACTACATACTGATATACACCTGAACATCAGCAGGAGAGACTCTTTAAAGTAGAGACACTACATACTGATTACACCTGCACATCAGCAGGAGAGGACTCTTTAAAGTAGAGACACTACATACTGATATACACCTGCACATCAGCAGGAGAGGACTCTTTAAAGTAGAGACACTACATACTGATATACCCTGAACATCAGCAGGAGAGGACTCTTTAAATAGAGACACTACATACTGATATACACCTGAACATCAGCAGGAGAGACTCTTTAAATAGAGACACTACATACTGATATACACCTGAACATCAGCAGGAGAGGACTCTTTAAAGTAGAGACACTACATACTGATATACACCTGAACATCAGCAGAGAGGACTCTTTAAAGTAGAGACACTACATACTGATATACACCTGAAATTCAGCAGGAGAGGACTCTTTAAAGTAGAGACACTACATACTGATATACACCTGAAATCAGCAGGAGAGGACTCTTTAAAGAAGAACACTACATACTGATATACACCTGAACATCAGGAGGAGAGGACTCTTTAAAGTAGAGACACTACATACTGATATACACCTGAAATCAGCAGGAGAGGACTCTTTAAAGAAGAGACACTACATACTGATATACACCTGAACATCAGGAGGAGAGGACTCTTTAAAGTAGAGACACTACATACTGATATACACCTGAACATCAGCAGGAGAGGACTCTTTAAAGTAGAGACACTACATACTGATATACACCTGAACTTAAGCAGGAGAGGACTCTTTAAAGTAGAGACACTACATACTGATATACACCTGAACATCAGCAGGAGAGGACTCTTTAAAGTAGAGACACTACATACTGATTAAAGCATGTAAAGAGGCACCAAAAGCAAATATCCCTGAAAATGAGCATAATATGTCCTCTTTAATATTATACAAGCACAGCAAATTGGCAATTTCTGATAGTTATTGCTTCTTTTTTTTTTAAACCCTAAGGGCTAAAGCAATCTTGCAGCTGCTCAGTCAGGTTAATTATTACATGAATACAGCCCCGCTTTCTTCTCATGTAGTAATAAAACCAGTTTATCCCCTCCAGACGCGGAAAAGAATGACACAAACGCCACTCCTCCTATTTTTCCCATTCAGTTGCACTGCCTGAGGAAGCTGCTGAGCACAGAGAGCTGTCAGAGCAGGTGATCGCCCTTATTTGGTAATGGCCCAGATCATGTGACCACAAAATGGTGGAAGCTGTGAGCTGTTTGTAAGCTGAGCATCTCTACGAGAGGCTGGGAAAAAAGCAGGAAAGGTAGCACGTCCATGCTCTGAGACACACCAGGACAGAGACTCCAGTGGTGAGTAGGGGTCTTTGTATTCCCTAAAGAGAAATAGAAAGAAAAGATGTGTTTTATCTTTTCCTCACAGACAGGAAGAGAGGAGGAGGAGGAGGATGAGGAGGGAGGGGTTTCTGTGATGAGAAGCAGCATCCTCCATGGAGCTGATGCTGATTTTAGCTGTGTGTCATTGCTTATTATCTGTGTGTGTGTGTGTGTGCTGTACATGTTTCTGTGTATCGTCAGCATTTTGTCATGTGTACAGGAGTCAGCCATTCAGCATTTTATTTTTCCTTTAATACGATGACATCTTCCTCGTTTCCGGCTCCAGGAGGAAGGAGGATGTTTCCTTCCAGGGAGCAAGCGCACGTGACTCACTGGAGTTTGCATCCCTGCTCAATCTGTGCTCATTGTACTTATTATTTTATTATTTTATATAATATTTGTATCGTATTTGTATCTATATATATATATATTTTTTTTTAAAATTATTATTATAAAAAAACATTATTTTCTTCTTATTATTTTATTTCTATTTCTTATTATCTTTTATTTTATTTATTCTTATTTTTTATTATTATTATTCTTTTTTTTTCTTTTTTTAAATGGAGCAACTGTCTGTACTGTACGTGTTTCTGTGGATCGTCAGCATGATGTCATCCTCTCAGCCATTCAGCATTTTATTCCCCACCCTCTAACACAGTCACTTCTTCCTCGTTTCCTTCCCTGCGAATGAGGATGTTTCCTTCCACTCGAACGAGAGCCACGTGACTCGCTGTGAATTTGCATCAATCTGTGTTCAGGCGAGAGTGCTCTCTCTCCTATTTGAATCAGCAGAGAAGAGGGGGAATGTGCTTTTCATGATGTAACAATCCCCGAACACCCCTCCCCCTCCTGCAGTCTGAATGGGAGGATTATTCACAGGAAGCTGACCTTTAACCTCGATATCTTCCTCACTTTTCTCTCCTCTTGTTCTCACTCTGATGACTGAGGAGTCAGGAAAACAGACACAAATATGAGCATTGATCACGTTAAATCAATATATCATTTCTTAAAGGGGACCTATCATGCAAAATGCACTTTTTGATGTCTTTTATACATAACTATGTGTCCCCGGTGTGTCGGGGAACTTACGCAGCGTCAGAAAATAAAACCCTCTCTCTTTTCCTCCGTACCCAATCTTTTAAAAACGGGGGTACAACAGCGGATACAGATTTGCTGCCGATATGACGTCAAATCGGATGGTGGACCCACAGAGAGTTGTTATCAGAAACAATGCCTGACGTGTTTTGGACGTAATATGGTCTGTGTTTACATTAGCAAGCCTCGCTAACACTCAGAGCTAACCTGTACTGGAGAGAGCACATGTGTTTAAAAGCAGGAAATAATAAAGGAACTCACCTTGTGATAAACCAAGAGAAAAAGCATTTGAGCTCCATACTGTTTCAGAAATAATCCTTGATGTGGTTTAGAACAGGATGGCGTTTTATCACAGCAGAATTTAACTTTATCTCCGGTAGAATTCTGATCAGGCATTAGCTCCGCCTCTAAGCTAAGGACCCAAAATCCGCGTTTCTCTAACAGGGCTGGAATAGAGGGATATGAGGGATTTTTAAAATGCATGATCTGTTTGTATTTTGAGCAAAACACATCATAGACATGTTTTTATATATTTGTATCTGAGACCCATAATATATGCCTTAAAATAGCATGATGGGTGACCTTTAAGACATGAAGGTGTTGGGGGGCTTCTTCTACTTATTATTTGTGTAGCTTGAGGCTGATATTAATTTCTGATTAAGATATTTTGACCAATTGTAGTCTTTCAACATACAACACAAATATAAGCTGATAAGGATCTCTTAGAGTTGGTTTTTTTAATAATTGGTATTAAGATTAATAATAAACAAGCGACATATTGTAGAGTTAAAAACACACCAATGCTTTCTGTTGGAATAACTATGTTTACATGCACTAAATATTCAAAATGTTGCCCCAAAAGTCAATAAGCTGTTGCATAATAGGGATCGGGAGCCATGCATAATGATGTACGCTAACACAAGGCTCATTAAATTCAGCCCGAATGTTCCTTATTTCCTACTTTCTGCTCCTGTAGGTGAACCGTCGTTTTACTCTTCTGCAAGTTTTGTGATCTGTGTTCCTAAAGCTATTTCTTTTAACGTTTATGCACAATAACAAACTCTGCAAGAGGCCGCAAATGCAATCTACTGCTGCTTCTGCAACAAAAACAATTCCCAAATTGAGATGAATAAAGTATGTATCTACATAAAAAAAAAATTGATATTCCGAATCCATGTCCTAAGAACAGTCTTAAAACCTGAATATTATCCCACATGTCTCATCAGAAAAGGCTGCAGTACATTTGGAAAAAAAGCCCTATTGGGTAACATCCAAATTAAATGTTTTTTATGTAAACAATACCCCCGTTTCAAAATCTGATTATTCTCATAATTGGTATAACTATGGAATACTAGTCTTTTAAAATGACCTTTAACCTAGTTAGGCACAAACGTATTTGTGGTTCTCTGCTCTCTGGTACTAAGAAAAGTATTTTAAAAGTGGTGGAGGAAGTATTCAGATCAGAGAAGTAAAATTACAAGTGATTCAGTGTTAAAATATGAGTTACAGGTGGAAGCCACACATTGAAATGTCCCTAAGTAACAGCTATTAAGTATTATATTATCAGTGGATGAAATCTCCAGTAAAATAACTTTAAATAACTTTCTCCTAGGTCCTCCTGGGGATGGAGCTGGCATCAGAGAGCAAGATGAACTCTGAGGGGGCGAAGGACGACCAGGTGAGACCTCTGATCCAAAATGAAATGTTTGGTTTTTGATTTCTAACAAAGTGGCTATTTTTATGCTGTTTTTTGTTTGTTTGCAGTCCCTCCCACCTCCCTCCCCCGCAGGGTGGGCCCTCTCAGAGGAAGAAGCTCTCGGCCCCTCGTATCAGTCTGTCTTTGGACCAGAGCGAGGACGACCTGGGGGAGACGCCCGACGACCTGGACATCAACGTGGACGACCTGGACACTCCAGACGAGGGCGATTACACCGACCATGAGATGGACTGGGAAGGTGGGTCGAAACCACATTCTTGATCCTGCAGGAGCCATAAAGGGTCAACATGTATAAAAGAAAGTATGGAATATAAAACGATAAGACTCCAGGTTCTGGATTTGTGAGCTAGTCCTCTAACTTTTGCAATGTAAACGAATCAATCAATCAATTCATCTTTATTTATATAGCTTTCCTCACACATGGTAACAAAGGACAAAAAACTAACAAAAAACACTACCCCAATTTCAGTTCATAGACAGAGCAACACATGGGGCGAAGCCTGCGAGCTAGTTCAGGCAGTCAACTCGAGCACCAATCAGACATTAACACGTGACGCACCTCGTCCCTCTTACAACCAACCAAACACATTCTCCTAAACATGCCGCTCTATTTAAGCTGCCAGGTCTTCCTGCTCTGCCTCGCTCATGCTGCTGCTGTGCTGCTGCTGCTGTGTTCACGTCTGCTGCTGTGTTCACGTGCTGCTGCTGCTGCTGCTGCTGCTGCTGCTGCTGCTGCTGCTGCTGCTGCTGCTGCTGCTGCTGCTGCTGCTGCTGCTGCTCTGCTGCTGCTGCTGCTGTGTTCACGTGCTGCTGCTGCTGCTGCTGCTGCTACATTCATGTTCCTGCTGCTGTTTTCATGTTGCTGCTGCGTTCATGTTGCTGCTGCGTTCATGTTGCTGCTGCGTTCATGTTGCTGCTGCTCGCCTGCCCCCCCACCACCCAGCTCTACCCCAGCTTCCACCCCAGCTTCCACCTGTAGGCTCGGGGGGTAGTTATCTAATCATCACTCAATGTTCTTTGTAAATCTGTGGAGTGATGAGGCCCGAACCTAGACGCCAAACTCAAACTATATGCTGCTTCTAATAAACATATTAAGAAACACGTGAGTTGTCTTTCGACTCCACTTCGAGCAATACAAATGACTAACAAAGCACTTATATACTAACAAAGGACTGGCTTATCTAAAGCCAGTTGAGTAGCACTTGAAATGTTTTGGCTCTATGAAACCTGATGTACTTATATGATTCTGTTTTCTTCTAGTTTGTCTCTTCTTGGTCGAATGCACTTATTGTAAGTCGCTTTGGATAAAAGCGTCAGCTAAATGTAATGTAATGTAATGTAATGTTGTCTGACTGAAATGTCTTTGTGATTAATAAAAACAATTAATACTAACACAAGCCAATTAACAAAGGACTGAATAAAATAATAATAACTACAATTCATTTAAAAGCCAAACTAATAAGGGGGTCCGGAGTTGGCTTTTTAAAACTACGAAAATTCTCTGAGAAATATGTGTGTTGCTGTTTTTAAGTTTGTTTGGTTTTAAATCCCTGCAACATTATAATAAGTGTTATCATATGTAATGTTACAGTGCTCCAGACCAACAGGGTTTACTATGATTTTAAGGGTCTTTTCTTCTTTATAAGTCAAAATGTCTTCATAAGAAAAAGAGATCAGAATCAGAATCAGAATCAGGTATGTGACACGTACGAGGAATTTGACTTGGTGCCATGGTAAAACAAGAATTAAAAACACAGATAGAGAACTATTTTAAGAAATCTATAATAACATTAAAAAATATAGTAAAATATAGCAGTATTTACACCAGTCCTCACTGATGTTGCCCCAGTGCCTCTAACTCAGTATTTCCTCCCATCAGACCCTAACCCAGCCTCCAGGACTGGGCCCAGTGAGCCGTCCTATTCCATCCCAACGTACAGCGCAGAGGAGGAGCGCCAGGACGGGAAGCTGTGGAGGACCGTGGTCATCGGGGAGCAGGAGCACCGCATCAACATGAAGGTCATCGAGCCCTACATGAGGGTCATCTCACACGGAGGTGACTATTACTGGATGTTTATCACCATTACAGAAGGAAATAGGTTTGAATGTAAACGCAGTACTGACTAAGACAGTGAAGGGTGGTTTTCGTATCATATCATGTGGCTTAGAAAACGTCTTTTAACCTCTCTCTAGATCTTCCTTAGCAACGGTCATTATAGTGCTTAACAGCGGTCTCTACTACTGCCATATTGACCTCTGAAATGTCCCAATTGACCAATCAGAATCGAGCTTTCAATTAAGCCATGTAATAATAAAGAATAATAACTTTATTTAAATACCACTTTTCTAAGCGCTGTTATAACCTTTTCAGAAAAAGAACAACATGAATAAAATGAAATACAATGAAACAAAAATTATATAATTCATAAAAACTAATATAAATCCAAAAAATGTAATTAAACAAAATGTAAAATGCTAAGTTGATCAAATTGGTCATTCAATTATAAATAAAAATGGTGCTTTCCCAGGGCTGTACACATCCTTAGAGGCATAACAATAGCATCAATATTCTTTTATTAAAAGAAAACTTTTAAAAGAGGTACATATTTTAGATTTTATGGAAAGCATGATAACGCATTTCCTAATTGAAATGTTATTAATGCAGAACAATTGCTTATTTTTTACTTCAGTGCATTCGCCGTCAAACTGCTGCAGCATCATAATATCCTCTTATAATGACTTCTGATAATTAACTGTTACATTTGTATAGTATAGATAAATGCTGTGGTGTTTGTCTCTCGTATCTTATCTTTAGAAAGGGAACTGTTCTCGATCAGAAAGGACCAAAAACTAAAGAATATTGCACAAAGAAATCATATTTTGTTACGCACTCATGATCTATTTAGTCAGATTTGCTGGAACAAAAGCAAACAACCAATTTGATTGAAAGCATTGAGAACTGACCGCCTCTTTTCAGCTGCTTCAAAACGAGGATTTTATAGTTTGAGCTGAGTAAACATCTCTTGTTTACAGCAGGCCTGGCTATTTGATTCCAGAAGTGAGAGCGTCTCACAGATGTTGTAGATTATCTCCTGTCTGCTGTGTCACAATCAGCTCATTGTTTTCGAGCTGGCTCCGGACACTTCCCGGCTAACGAGATGTCAGAACGATGTCTCACTCTGGAGATGTTCTTCTTACCCTGGATGCCGGCCAACCTGAAAGACAAAGAGGAAATACAGGCTGAAATACAGGCTGAACTACAACAACAACTGCTGCCAGCTGACGAGATTACATCATCCATCACACAGGGAACTAAACTAACTAAACACAGTGTCAACTTCTGCATTCCTCGGCACTTTAGTACGGTGGCTTATTTAAATGGCTGTTTTACTATATTATTTATTATGAAAGGTGGCTTCTGCTGTCCAAATAAACTCTTTAAGTGTATACAGAAAAGTGAGGGATTAAAGGGGCCCTATTCTGCTCTTTTTCAGGTGTATATCAGTATGTAGTGTCTCTACTTTAAAGAGTCCTCTCCTGCTGATGTTCAGGTGTATATCAGTATGTAGGGTCTCTACTTTAAAGAGTCCTCTCCTGCTGATGTTCAGGTGTATATCAGTATGTAGGGTCTCTACTTTAAAGAGTCCTCTCCTGCTGATGTTCAGGTGTATATCAGTATGTAGTGTCTCTACTTTAAAGAGTCCTCTCCTGCTGATGTTCAGGTGTATATCAGTATGTAGTGTCTCTACTTTAAAGGGGACCAATCATGCAAAATGCACTTTGTGATGTATTTTATACATACATATGTGTCCCCGGTGTTCCAGGGAACTCACAAAGTGTCAGAAAACACAACCCTCTCTCTTTCCTCCATACCCAAATCTCTAAAACGGGGCTGCAACGGATTTGATACGGGTGGATTTTTTATTTGCACCTTTTTGACGTAATGTAGGTGCACTCCGCCTGATTGGTCAACTCTCCACCAATCAGGGGAATGAGAGGTTGGGCCATGTTGACTCTCCACTCATAATCACAGCAAGCATGATAACATGACGCTCGTGTCGGGGCCGTGTCACGCCCCCCTCTTCCGCATGGGGGCGTGGTCAGCTGAATCAGACCTTGCAAAGACAGAGCTGGAGTGAGGCAAAATGAGGCATGGCTAAAATGCATGATCTGTTTCGTATTTTGAAAATTAAAACGTATTAATATACCTTATATATATATACCTTATATATTATTTAAATATAGCATGATAGGTCCCCTTTAAAGAGTCCTCTCCTGCTGATGTTCAGGTTCATATCAGTATGTAGTGTCTCTACTTTAAAGAGTCCTCTCCTGCTGATGTTCAGGTGTATATCAGTATGTAGTGTCTCTACTTTAAAGAGTCCTCTCCTGCTGATGTTCAGGTGTATATCAGTATGTAGTTTCTCTACTTTAAAGAGTCCTCTCCTGCTGATGTTCAGGTGTATATCAGTATGTAGTGTCTTTACTTTAAAGAGTCCTCTCCTGCTGATGTTCAGGTGTATATCAGTATGTAGTGTCTCTACTTTAAAGAGTCCTCTCCTGCTGATGTTCAGGTGTATATCAGTATGTAGTGTCTCTACTTTAAAGAGTCCTCTCCTGCTGATGTTCAGGTGTATATCAGTATGTAGTGTCTCTACTTTAAAGAGTCCTCTCCTGCTGATGTTCAGGTGTATATCAGTATGTAGTGTCTCTACTTTAAAGAGTCCTCTCCTGCTGATGTTCAGGTGTATATCAGTATGTAGTGTCTCTACTTTAAAGAGTCCTCTCCTGCTGATGTTCAGGTGTATATCAGTATGTAGTGTCTCTACTTTAAAGAGTCCTCTCCTGCTGATGTTCAGGTGTATATCAGTATGTAGTGTCTACTTTAAAGAGTCCTCCTGCTGATGTTCAGGTGTATATCAGTATGTAGTGTCTCTACTTTAAAGAGTCCTCTCCTGCTGATGTTCAGGTGTATATCAGCAAAATTGAAAGATTAGGGCTACAACTAATGAGGGTTATCAACCAATTCATCTATAAATGCGAAGAATACTCCCATAAAAACAGTTTCACCTTATCCATTGATTTTGGAAATGTGACTCCTCACTCTAGCAGGTTGCAAACTGTTCCTCTACTGTTGCTCTGGGCTTGAATCAAACACCAAACAGAGACGTCTGTCCCTGAACATATCTTTATTCTCTGTCCTTCAGATAAAAGACCCTTTGTCTGAGTGACTCAACGTCTGCTAATGAAGGGGTTTGAGGATAAAAGGAAATCACATTTATCTGAAAACTAGAGAAAGGAAACGAGACAAAAGAGGCGCAGATTGGCAGATAAATGGAGGCAATAATGGAGAAATCAAAGTGTGAAAACTATGCTAATTAGGGTTAAGCTCTCACCAACATGGTAGCGAGGTCAAGTTAACATTTCTCTTTTATTTTTGTGTGTTTTTATCAAGGTTACTATAGCAACGGGGTGAACGCCATCATCGTGTTCGCTGCCTGTTTCCTGCCAGACAGCGACCGAGAGGAATACCATGAAATAATGGAGAACCTCTTCTGTGAGTGTCGCACGCACGCACGCACGCACGCACGCACGCACGCACGCACGCACGCACGCACGCACGCACGCACGCACGCACGCACGCACGCACGCACGCACGCACGCACGCACGCACGCACGCACGCACGCACGCACGCACGCACGCACGCACGCACGCACGCACACACACACACACACACAAACATACGTTGGTCTTAATATACAGATACACATTTTTACACATTTATTGTTGTTAAAGCTGTATTACATGTATGCACATTTTAATTAAATATTTATATTTTATTGATTTGAATTGATTTAATTTATTATTATATATCTATTTTTTTTTTATTTAATCTAATAAATGTTATTGTATTATTTATTATTATTTTTTGTGTTACTGTTTTACATCATGCACAAGATCTTATGTTTATATACAATTTATTTTAACCTATTAATGTAATATAATTTCTTTGTATTTTATGTTATTTCATATTATATTATACTTTATTAATGAGCCCAATATGTCCTTTAAATGGTTCAATCAGCCAAAGTCGCTCTGTGTAAAGGACAACTCTCCAGATAAAGTGGTTAAATTGAATGGTGTTTCGTGGAGCCCCCCCATGTTGACGTCTTCTTCACTGAGGTTCTGGCAGCGTGTTGTTTCAGGCTTGGACAGTGAGATTCCCACAGGCTGCTCTGAGAGAGATACTGAGAAAACTGGCATATGTGAGAGTTTTTGGACAGGAATGAAAGGAGGTAAAGCTCAGTGTTGGCATTTTTCTGACGCCAGATGGCTCCGGGTCCTGAATCCTGAGAGGAGAAGAGTCTCTGCAGCTGGGAGGTGATGGTTTACAGCGCGAGATGATCACCAAACAGAGTGGATCAGCAGTGTTGGACTGTAAGACAATGGATCCCAAAGAGAGGAGAGCCCAAAGTCACTGAAGTTACTAAAAAGTACACACATCTTTTACTGAAGTAGAAGCACAGATACTCGTGTTTAAAAATACTCTGGTAAAAGTAGAAGTACTGACTAAACTTCTTTACTCAAGTAAAAGTAAAGAGGGCTTTGAAATGTACTTCAGTAAAAAGTACCCATAACTAGCAGCTGTTTTAAAGAGTACCTGACCTCCCTTTATATTAATAGAACAATAATGTCATTGTTAGCTAATGAATGTTTCCATGCTGAACAACGGCAACATGACAACGTTTTCATTGGTCCCTCTTCTTTAGAGAAGACCAGGAAATGATGGATACACGGATCGTGTTCAAATCAATAGGCACGCAATGACTCTAAATAATAATGATCACGCCACCAAACACACATTCAGACTAAAGGAACCAGCCTGTTTGGAACATGGAAGAAGTAGAAAGTACAGGTATTTGTGTTCAACATGTAAGAAGTAGAAAGTACAGGTATTTGTGTTCAACATGTAAGAAGTAGAAAGTACAGGTATTTGGGTTCAAATGTAAGAAGTAGAAAGTACAGGTATTTGGGTTCAACATGTAAGAAGTAGAAAGTACAGGTATTTGGTTCAAATGTAAGAAGTAGAAAGTACAGGTATTTGGGTTCAAAATGTAAGAAGTAGAAAGTACAGGTATTTGGGTTCAAAATGTAAGAAGTAGAAAGTACAGGTATTTGGGTTCAAATGTAAGAAGTAGAAAGTACAGGTATTTGGGTTCAAAATGTAAGAAGTAGAAAGTACAGGTATTTGGGTTCAAATGTAAGAAGTAGAAAGTACAGGTATTTGGGTTCAAAATGTAAGAAGTAGAAAGTACAGGTATTTGGTTCAAAATGTAAGAAGTAGAAAGTACAGGTATTTGGTTCAAATGTAAGAAGTAGAAAGTACAGGTATTTGGGTTCAAAATGTAAGAAGTAGAAAGTACAGGTATTTGTGTTCAAAATGTAAGAAGTAGAAAGTACAGGTATTTGGGTTCAAATGTAAGAAGTAGAAAGTACAGGTATTTGGGTTCAAATGTAAGAAGTAGAAAGTACAGGTATTTGGGTTCAAAATGTAAGAAGTAGAAAGTACAGGTATTTGGGTTCAACATGTAAGAAGTAGAAAGTACAGGTATTTGTGTTCAAAATGTAAGAAGTAGAAAGTACAGGTATTTGTGTTCAAAATGTAAGAAGTCAAAGTAAAAAGTATCAGAAAAATAAGTAGTGGAGTAAAGTACTGATACCAGAAACATGTACTTAAGTACAGTAACGAAGTATTTGTACTCCACTACTTCCCACCTCTGCGAGAGGAGAGAGAAAAGTTCTTCAAAGGACGTGAGAAAGTTCCCCGCTGACTGAGAAATGAGAAAGAGATAACATGTTTTCGTCTTCTTTGAATCACAGTATTGCATTTTATAAAGGTAGAAGTCTTATTGAGCTGCTGAGATGGAGGCAGGAGGTAAGAAGAAAGGAGAAATTCAAAGTGGAAGTGCTCAGCCGTGAAGCAGCATATTCACCAAGAGGAGACATCACTTAAAATGCTGCTCGTTTTCAAACAGAGCAATATACGTCTCCTCTCTCCTGGTATTGTTGGCATTCAGAGCATGGTTTATGCATTTCTCGCTCTTGCATTTCACCTTTTTTGACATCCATATTCTTTCATTTGGTAATTGGATAAATGCTAATTGGTACACATGTCTCGAACAGAGGTGGAAATACTGTAGGATGGATTTTGCATTTTGCATCAGGATCAGAAGACCTTTTTATTCATCACACTCGGGGAAATGTACTTTGTTAAAGAAAAAGTGAAGAGCCAAACATAGCAAAAATATTCATTAAGAGTTATGCATTAAATATTAAAGATAAAAATACACAAATACAATTTACAAAAGTACACACTCAGGTGGACAACAAAAAGTACCATTAAGAATATTTAAATGCAATATGGTAGATGTACAAAAGTAATATACACAAATGTTTAGTCTTACATTTGTGTGTGTCTGTGTGTGTGTGTGTGTGTGTGTGTGTGTGTGTGTGTGTGTGTGTGTGTGTGTGTGTGTGTGTGTGTGTGTGTGTTTGTAGCTATGTGATCAGCACCCTGGAGCTCATGGTGGCCGAGGACTACATGATCGTGTATCTGAACGGAGCGACGCCTCACAGGAGGATGCCCGGCCTCGGCTGGCTAAAGAAATGCTACCAGATGATCGACAGGAGGTGAACCACCTGTTAATTATGGGATGGTAGTGTGGGAAATAACATGTTAGAGAAATCTCACTGGCTTGAGCTTCAATCTCAGGATCCATGTATTTCTGATCCTCTCCAGAATGGAAGTAGTCATCACATACAGAGCATCAACTAGTTCCTGAACAGTGTCCTTCACATGCTGATATCCAAGAGAGGGAGTTACACAGTCACAAGATGGAGGAATAGAAGCAGCAGTATTCAATGTTTAGTTCAGATTAGCTCCACGTCAGAAATGATCATGCTTGTCATATGTCTATCTCCATAGAGGCTGAATCATCATGTTAATCACATAGCTATCATATGCCTAAAACAGTCCTGATGCTCTTCTAGGTAATCATACATCCTGTCATGTACTCAGCTACAGTTGGGATACCTTTGTTATCATGTTACTCTGATATTGGAAGAGGACATTCAGTATTTTCCCAACATAACAGTAGCTGGACTTGTGATGATTGGTATCCTCCTAAATGAAGTTGAAAGTGCAACATGGATATAAACATACCTTAAAACATGATGTTCTGTGTTGTGTTCAGGCTCAAGAAGAATTTGAAATCCTTCATTATTCTCCATCCGTCGTGGTTCATCAGGACAATACTGGCCGTCACCAAGCCCTTCATCAGGTACAAAATCAGACCTTTTTTACTTTTAAGGATTCAAATATCACTCTTCCACTGAAATATATCTCAACAATGATTTGATGGATTGCCATGAAGAATGTGTAGACACTCATCGCTACCAGAGGAGGAAATTCAACCTATTCCTATCGGCTTCTCCCCTGGCGTCCTCATAGCATTTTAGTTTTTTGGTGAATGTGTGTCGTGATGAATTTGAATAACTTTGGTGATCCTGTAACTTTTCCACTAATACCATCCCCTAGTCAACATTTTAATTTGACCATACTTTGGTTTATTTACTGCATCAGAGCTCAAACCTTAATTGGTCTCAAATGGGAGAAAATCGTCTTGTTGAAAAAGAAATTAGTTTTCCTAACTTATTCTGTAAAATGTTTTATTGTGTTCTATAGAAACTTAATAGAAACAGGATGTTCTACTCATGTGCAATGCCTTGTTTAACATGCTGCTGTAACCAAACAATTCCCCAATAAATAAATTACATCTAATCTAACAATGAAACACAATGACAAACACACATGTAAAAACATCACCCTGATTAGTTAAATCAATAAAAAAAACAAGTTGATGCTTGCAGAACAAATGACATTCATATAAACTTCAACTGTACTTTGTTTAGTGCTTATTAGCTAAAGTTACAATGCCATGGTAATTATAAAAGCATGCTAACGTTAGCAATTAGCTTACTATTGCTTGTATTGATTGATCTCCTGCAGGAGAGTTAAACAACTTAGGTTTCACTTTTATAAGAAAAACGAGTTCCTCTGAAGCCAAGCCGGATCATTTACCCTGTGTGTGTGTGTGTGTGTGTGTGTGTGTGTGTGTGTGTGTGTGTGTGTGTGTGTGTGTGTGTGTGTGTGTGTGTGTGTGGTGTGTGTGTGTGTGTGTGTGTGTGTGTGTGTGGTGTGTGTGTGTGTGTGTGTTTGTGTGTGTGTGGGTGTGTGTGTGTGTGTGTGTGTGTGTGTGTGTGTGTGTGTGTGTGTGTGTGTGTGTGTGTGTGTGTGTGTGTGTGTGTGTGTGTGTGTGTGTGTGTGTGTGTGTGTGTGTGTGTGTCAGCACCAAGTTCAGCAGTAAGATTAAGTACGTGAACAGTTTGGACGAGCTGCAGGAAACCATCCCAATGGACAGCATCCAGATCCCAGAATGCATCATTACGTGAGTCTCTGCACCTCCGAGCACCTCCGAGTCCCATTAAATGACTTTTTATTCATCCTTTCATTTGACCTTTCACCTCCAGAGTCGACAAGGAGCTGAAGGAAGCAGCGGAGAACTCAAAGTAAGACTCTCATTACCTCGGAGCTCATTTATCAGCCGACTCACTCTCAGATCACTCCTGCTGGATCTCGACCAATTGGATTAGCGATTAGCCCACGGTCGCAATTAAGGACGAAGAAGAAATGCTAAAGATGCTAAATGCACTGGCTTCATCTCATTCATCACTACTGTAGAATAAAGGAGCCGTGCTTATTGCAGAGTGATCGATCACCATGATAACATGAAGGAACACCAACTCCTTACAGCTGATTCATTGTGCATCACATCCTAATTTGCATGACTTCAAATAAACTAACACAACAATACATTCTGCTCTGTTTCTTTCTTTTTTTTAAGGAGGAATAGTTTTCTGATGGGATTGGAGTCAACAACAACAACAACAACAAAAACAACAACAGCAGCAGCAGGAGGAGGAAGAGGCAGAACAGAGTAAGTCCTTTAAAGATGTTTAAGCTCACACATATGTCGAAAAATTTTAAAGTCATTGAGTAGTATGTAAAAAATAAATTGTAAAAGTCGATATAGTGTGTACAAGATTAGGAAAGAACTGAAAGTATACTATGTTAAAATTATGCAAAATAAGTCATATATGAACAATTCAAAATATGAAAAAGTCAAAGTGTACTGTGTAAAGAAAATAGATAAAAGCCATGGTATAGTATACGGAAAAAAAATAAGAATTCGGTATAGCATGTCAAAAAAGTTGGAAAAAAGTGCTAGTATATTATGAAAAGTCATAGTGTATTGTGTCAAAACTAATTGATACATTCAGATTAAAAAACCCATAGCATATAATGTCCAGAAATATGTGAAAAAAATCATAGGATGGTATATTGGAAAAATGTTTTAAAAAGCAGTGTCACCCGTACATAAACATAATAATAATAATAATATCTCTGTTTCTTCTGTCTCCAGCAGACCAGGCGCAGCGGGGGCCAGCAGCTCTTAAACCCACACGGGTCTTCAATGTTCAAAGTTGTATTGTACGGGTAAAGCTGGAAATCAGAGGCCTGTAAAACTAGTGTGTGTGTGTGTGTGTGTGTCAGTGTTTTTCAATTAGACACTGGAGTTGAATATGAAAACACAACTTGTTAAAACTCAAGAGTTAGATCTGGTTCTCTGTGGAGCGTCAGAGTCAGAGCTACAGCTCGTGGTTCACGGTAGGATAAGAAATAAGAAATGCAATTACACACCGGACAGTGCACTGCGCAAATCCATTTGTAGAGTCTAGTGTTGTAGTCGTGTGCATGAGAAGCAGTGAAGCAATAATATCACCCTTTACTGGTCACTCAGTATTTCAGATTTAAAAAAAAGAAGCCACTTGTGTGTCAGCAATCCACAATAAAAGCACAAGGTGAAGCCAAAAATACAAAGCCTTGTGCCATAGATGACCAACTGTTGCATTTAAGCAATCCACTTCTCTGTCTTAATACTACTTCTAAACATTTAGAGCTAAGGAGTTAAATAGATATTATATAGAGTCTTTATGAAACTAAAGAGAGTTATGGCGCTTTTCCACTGCAGGGCCTCGCACGGCTTAGTACGGTATAGTTAGGCCTTGTAGGCCAGGCTCACTTTATGCTGCGTTTCCATTACAGTTTAGTAGCTGGGGCAGTAACTATAGTAACGCAGTGTAGGCGGAGCCGTGACGTCATCTTCAATGCGAAACACAAAACCAATCAGCCGTTAGCTGTTAGCCCTCAGAGCTCACAGCTCCTCATATCTGTTCAGAAACTAGACAAAAGTTAAACAAGTACAAACCAGAGACTGTCTGTGTCATGGCGAATACAGTCGCTGGTTTATTCATGTCTGTAGGCCGTTGTTGTGAGTGTGGACGGTCGGAGCATATACTGCGTTAGCTTAGCCGATCTGCATTCAGAAAACACGCATTTTAAAAGGTGTTTCTCCTGCCGTCTGTCTACAGACTTGTCAAAGCATTAATTCATGGTTTTTACTAACCGGTATCAGTATGTTGTTATTCGGCATCATTTTGAAACGTGTATTACAATTAAATCACGGTAAAATATGTTCATTTTGTTGTAGTTGTAGCCCTTGCCAGCAATTCTCTCACTAGTTTAGCATACTCAGCCCGGTTGTTGGCCCGGAAAGAACCACGATTTTGGAGGGCCAGAAAAACTGTGAAAAAGTACCCGTTAGCCGGAACTACCCCTAGTGGAAACGCAAAAAAAAACTGGCCGGTTTGGCACGGCACGCTTAAACCGTGCTACATGCTGCAGTGGAAATGCGCCGTTATATAAGAAGTGATCAGTGTGTTGTCTTTTAGCTCCGTTTAAAGACTCCTGCATCATCATGGAGGAACCTCAGAGCTACATTAAAGATGGGATTTCTGTAAAGCACAATATCTTCTGTGTGTGTGTGTTTGTGCGTCAGTGCATGTCCCCTCATAGATAACTGATGAGCTGTGTAGAGGATGTGCAGAGGAGCTATGGATCACTGTCTAGTACTTCAATAAACATTAAGTCTGAACTTTGTTTCACTCGTGATTTCAGTCATGACTTTATTTCCACATTTTTTTTTGTATTGAACTTCAATGACAGCAAGCATGGGAATATAGAAAAGCAAAAACACCACAACAATTAAACGAGTAATGAAAGTAAATGCTCATAAATATTCATAAATATTGCCAGAAAAAGTCATTATACTCAAAATATAAGCTCCATAAAACCATGTGTTACCATGTCAAAAGGCTGTTAAAAGGCACAATTAATTAGGATTTGTTGACTGCAGATAGTAAACAACATTCAATGCAGTCATGCCTTGTGTTTCACATTGATATCATTTAGTTTCTTTCACCACTGTGTACTCCATCTTCATAGTTTTATCTTTGATAAGTGCTAAAATCTGGTACCTGGTTGTAAAACATATTTTAAAGTTGTTCCAAAAACAGCCAAGAAATAATATGACAGTAAATCCAGGCAGATAAAGACGCCGCCACACACTTCTAGAGGGACATAAGTGATGAATGAGGGTGACATATATATATATTCGGGGGGAAATCCTACACTTTGAGCCTTTAAGAACACATGTCATTTTACCTGCAGCACATTTTGTGAATGGATAGCGGTTGTAAAAGGCAGCTCGTTATAAACAGGTTTCATTTGGTTCATCTATTCAGTGAGGGATACATGAGGAGATACAAGAGCACAGAGGGGACAGATAAATGCTTCTGTTGGGAAGTTATTTAGTAAATTAACATTCATTTTCTAGCTGTCATTTGTTTATATCAAAGGGGACCTATCATGCAAAATGCACTTTTTGATGTCTTTTATACATAAAGATGTGTCCCCGGTGTGTCGGGGAACTCACGCAGCGTCAGAAAATAAAACCTCTCTCTTTTCCTCCGTACCCAAATCTCTAAAAACGGGGCTACAACGGAGCTGATCCAGATTTGCGTCCGATATGACGTAATATCTGAAATGTGGACCCACGGCCCTATCAGAAAGTTGCTATCAGAAACAATGCCTGACTGTTTTGGACGTAATATGGTCGGTGTTTACATTAGCATCGCTAACACTCAGAGCTAACCTGTACTGGAGAGCATGTGTGTGAAGAAGCAGGAAATAAAAAGGAACTCACCTTGTGGTATAACCGGCAAGAGAGAAAGCCTTTGAGCTCCATACTGTTTCAGAAATAATCCTTGATAATCCATGATATGGCGTTTCATCACGGCAGTATTTAGTTTAGACAGTAGCTGCCGGGTCCCGCATGAGCTCAGCCCCTCCTTTTTTTTTTATCATTTTTTTTTTTTTTAAGCTTTATACCCAAAATCAGCACTTTTGAAACAGGAAGTGAAATAGAGGGATATGAGGCATGGCTAGAATGGGTGATCTGTTTGGTATTTTGAGCAAAACACTTCATAGACATGTTTTTATATATCTGAGACCTATGCTATTGCCTAAAATAGCATGATAGGTGACCTTTAAAAGAATAATTTATTGTCATTCTTTTAGTTAATCAAGGTACTTGTTTATGCTTTTATTTTATTTGGGCCCCTGGTGATTTTGTATATATTGGACACAGGTGGAGGTTTTTTAACAGGGGAGGAGAAGCCATTGTTTGTTATATGTTAGATAATGGGAACTCATCTTCAATAAATGCACACTAACGCCTGGACGTTTGACAGTAATTCCCTGCCTAAAATTCTCTTTCTGGAGCCTCAGTGGCAGTTTGAGTTTGAGTAAATCTTCTGTTTTATGAATATAATAATAATAATAATAAATGTATTTTGTAAGCGCTTTTACAGGTGCTCAAAGTCGCTTTACAGAGGTAGGAAAACAAGGACAACAAATAAACATAGAAAAATGTGCAATAAAACAACAATCACACATTAAAAGCCAGTTATTTTAAAAGTGAGTTATTTTTTGTAGTTTTTTTAAGATTTCTTTATAATCTCAGCTTCTCTACAGAAATCCACACATTCACCGAAACGTGTAACTCTCGTCGTCGTACTCCAGCTCGTCCTCGTTGTCCTCGTCCAGCTGTCCGTACCTGAACTTCCTGTACACGGTGCCGTCCTGCCCCATGTAAACAATGTCCTCATCGTCATCGTCATCATCATCTTCTTTACTCCTAGCGACGTCCACCAGCTGAGTGTCCTGGAAGCGTCCGCCAGTAGTAGAGGAAATGGGACGAGCGCTAGAAGACGAAGAGCTGAATCCTCTTCCTCCTCCTCCGAACCCTCCGCCCGATCCAGTTTCTCGTACCCGCGAGGCGTGATGTCCGGAGGCGCCCTCTTGGAGCGGGAGTGCCGGATGATGAAGACGACGGCCACCAGGCCAAACACCAACAGGAAGCAGGTGATGATGAAGATGGTCAGGTTTCCTCCGGACACCTCCTCTTCCTCGTTCCTGAACGCCAGGTTGGTGGTGAGGACGCACTCTCCTGAAACACAAATAAATCAGACGGATTAAAACGATTTCTCTGCCATTTATGATCAATGCTATCTCTTACAGTGGACGAAATAAGTATTTGATCCGCTTGCAAAACATGTGTTAGTTCTTGGTGGAGCAACTCTTGTTTGTTGCAAGGGGATCAAATACTTTTATAAAACGGACAAGTCAAATCAAGCAATCTGATTGGTTCTTAGCCCTGATATAATGAGTGTATATCACGGGTAGAATTGTAGTTACTTTTCACAAGTCAGTATCCCTCCGCGTCTGAGAAAAGCTACAACCGTTACAACCGTTACATTACGTCCGTTACGAAACTAACTAACTAACAAAGCTTAAGATGGAAACATGTAAGGTGAACTTCGACCTCCGGACTGGCCTCACTATGGAGGAGTGGATTGAGCAGTGCCTATCTCCAGAAAGCACCTAAACGACGACATACAGAGCTACGTGAAGAGCAGGTAGACCAACTGGGAAAGTACCACCATTCAAAAGCTTTCTGATGCGGGTCTTGAAACGAAGCAGAGAGATTATGACCGTTAGTGGCCACAGGTGCGAAGAGCTTCGCGTCGGGCCGAACCACGCCCCTTAGCTGTGATATAATGAGCATATACCACATTGCTCAGCGCAAGTTCTTTCAGGAAGACTGGGTATATATACATTCACTCCGCAGCTGCTTACAATCAGCTCATCACAGGCTTTCTTTTTAAACCTATTACATTTCATCTCATTCTCCAGCAGCCAATCACCGTGCTGCAGCCAAACTTTAAAATGGTTCTCCTCTCTCCTGCAGTCAGCTGTGATTTCAGGTTTTCCTGCTGCCGCCCGCCTCCTCCCATCCGCCTCCTCCCCATCCGCCTCCTCCCCATCCACCTCCTCCCCATCCGCCTCCTTTCATCACATCCAGTGCCAGGAGAGCTAATCCAAAAACCTCATCACATCCCCTCTTCATCCCTTCTCCTCATCAAATCCAGATCTTCAGCATCATCACCAGTGTCTAGACCCCGGGGGGGTTCCCTATATGCTCACGGCTGCATTTCCCCCTTTAGATATACGATTTCAGGATCGGGGTCTAATCGCCAAAGACTTAACATGTATCATATGGCATGTGTCAATAAATGTTCTTTAAACAAAATGAAGTTTCCTGATTGAAGTATTATCGTATCGTTTCGTATCGTATCGTTTTGTATAGTCATAGTATAGTATGTATAGTAAAGCAACAACAGAACTATCTAAAAAAAATCTGGAAAGAGAGTTGTGTCTTTTTTTACGTACTTAGTATACTATGTTTTTTTTCCACATTGACCTCTTTTTCA